>MJUU01003314.1:76284-91971 GCA_002080025.1 Modiolus philippinarum | reverse complement strand
AAAAATATAGAGATACATATAATATCTCAGATTTCATTTCAATATTTCAATATTTTCTTTTAGATAGACATATCATGGTTCGTTAATTTGCTTTTTGCCATTGTCCTAATATTTTTCTTGGAGTTACCATGCTAACCTAGTTAAATCAACAAAAAGAAAGAAAAAAATACATGTAACTTCATTTCTATGAAAAATGTTTATTTTAAAAAACTGTTTGATAATAATGCAATCTGTCTTTTTTTAATATATAACCCAAAAATGAGATTAGTCAATTAATTACCTAAAATATGTAAAACTGGGAAAATTATTGATTCAATATTAATTTCAACAGTGTTATTATCACAGCATCATGTGCATCTCTTTCACTACTGTAATGGCGGATTGATCACATGACACAATAATGGCAGCCTCCTTGTTATCTAGTTCACATCTGAATAAACCTGTCTATATGGATCAGAAATATTGGGTTCATTTAATCCATATACATCAAAATTCAGAGCAAACATATTTTCTACTGAGAAAATATACTCTAAATTGTTATGTGAGAAATTACATGTAAATCTTGGTAAGTTTATTCTTGGTGTGAATAAAAAATCTACCAATTTTGCAGTTTTGTCTGAACTCGGAAGGTTTCCTCTTCATTTCAATGCTGTTAAATCCATGTTAAGTTACTGGTATCGCTTAGAAAATTAAGATTCTTCATTTCCTCTTTTAAAGGAAGCTACAATACATCAAAAGCTCTTTTTGAAGAAAAGATACCTTCTTGGTATGGGTCAATAAATACTATATTTGATTGTATCAAAAATATTAAAAGTTTGAATTCAAGTAGTCCATATACATTTAATAGATTATGTATGAAATATCTAATGATCTACTACAAAGATATGTGGAATAAGCAGAAAAAGGCAATATTCTGATGGAAAATTATGTACCTATACCAAATTCAAATTTAATTTTGCCGGTTAGAAAAGTACTTGATATTATTAAAAAAAACTTTGAGCAGAGGCGAAGGTTAACCAGATTACGCATCTCGGATCATAGACTACGGATAGAACTAGGTAGAGACCAGGGTACTCTCAGACAAGACAGGGTTTGTATCAGGTGCACCTCAGGTGAAGTTGAGGATGAATTACATTTCATATTTTAATGTGATAAGTTTAAAGAAGAGAGAAAAGCATTACTGAAATGTGTTTTATTATCATGTCCAAATTTTGAGAGTCTTAATTTACAAGACAGACTAAATTGGATTATGAATACAGAAAACTTGGACATTTTGACCCATTTGTCAAATTATATTTTAAAAAATGAAACTTGATTTCATGCCTTATTGCAATTAATTTATTTTCAAGCTATTCACATATAGGATATCATACAAATGGAACTTTTTGCATCGTCCCTTGGCGAGTTTTTCAGTTGGGTGACCATTTTGCTTGCCCTTCTGCTTAAATCACGAGGTAGTTCCATTGGTGTCTTGTACTAGTGAATTTGATAGATGTGTATCTGTAAGGTATCCATATTAAACAAATACAAGATGTTGTATAAATGGAGCTATTTGCATCGCCCCTTGGTGATTTTTGCAGTTGGGTGACCGCTTTGCTCGCCCTTCTGCTTAAATCACGAGGTAGTTCCATTGACATCTTGTCTTAAAATATTGAATTAATTTCATTTATAAAACTGTATGGTGGCATAGTTATGCCCCCTACTTGTCAGATAATTAAGTAGACTTGTCAGATATTCATGTCAACATGTCAGATATTTATGTTGACTTGTCAGATAATTCTGTTAACTTGTCAGATAAAAAATTATCTTATTATGTGGTCTATTGACCAGCTAACGCCAATGTCTGCCATTCTGAAGTCAACATAAATATCTGACAAGTCGATATAAATACCTGAGAAGTCCACATAATTATCTGACAAGTCGACATAATTATCAGACAAGTCGGCATTTTTGTTATAAATATTATTCATTTATATTTAATTATATTTACAATGATTTATGAGAATAAAGATATATATATCAAGGACAGGGCTTTTATTGCTGTCTATGAACATCTTGATGTAGCCCGCGGGTATTCAACCAGACATGCCAGAGGTGAACAATATCCTCCCCCTCAAGCGAGATCAAGAAGGCACCTAGCGAGCACTTAAGTGGTATTCTTGACAAAAATGTTGAGCAACATCGATCGCAGCTAAAATATGTTTCCTCTCTATCCCGATGTTTTGTTATGCATTATGTGGCATTATTTTTTCTGAGTTATAATTGATATGTAAAAGAATCACATTACATGCATTAGCGTCGTAATTACGTTGTACATGCCAAGTGCCTGAGTTTATAGATAAAATCTGGAAAAAATGAAGTAAATCTTCTACAACAAATATAGCATTTACAAGTTTTAATTACCAGCATTTTAATTTTTTTTTTTTGGTTTTATGTTAACCTTCTACAACAAATATAGCATTACAAGTTTGGATTACCAGCGTGTATTTTAATTTTTGTTTTATATAAATCTTCTTCAACAATGGTTTAATCACCAATAAGTATTTTACATGTGTTTGTATTTACATTGATACAATTTATTTACAAGACTAGTGTGCATTCTAATGTTTGTTTTGACATTAAAGCGGTTTATTTACAAAACTAGTGTGCATTCTAATGTTTGTTTTTACACTGATACGGTTTATTTACATTCTAATATTTGTTTTTAGATTTCTATTCTAACGAAATATTTACGATATATAATACATTTATCGTAAAGTTTTCAATGGCGTGTATTCTCGTGCGTCTCTGGCCTACACTTCATCATTTCAAGGGTTTTTAAAAATGTTTCACCATTTTTATTATATCAGTGTATATCTTCCTATGATGTGTTTTGCAGGGTAAAATTACGACTTAATACTCCACCACATGCATAGCACGCATCTATCCCGGGGGGTGGGAGGTTACTCATTAGAAAAATGTGCAGCTGGGGTCCAAAAATTAGTACCCGAATTAACACTAGAATCTCATCGAAGTCCATACCCGAATAAATACTGTCACAATGTAGCCTCCAATAAAAAAACACATTAAATTTAAGTATGCATTCGGCCTATTTTAGATGAGAATGGGGGAATCCTAAAATCTAGCATATCAAAATTGTGTTTGCACAATAAAATTGACTGTTTTCATACATCTTCTTCTAATTTTGACACCAACTGGCCCAAATTAATACTGGACGAGATGAAAATAGACCCATATATTTATGAAAAGGTCAAACATGAGTATCAAATAAATACTAGAATTTGCCAAAAAAGCACAAAATTTTGCCGCACGTCCACGTATACCAATATATAAGGAGTTACCCCCGGGGCATCTATAAGGTTCATCACCAGTGTGTATTCTCATGTATTTGTTTACGGTAGTATTCAAACTAAAACCTTTTTTTTACTATAAATTTCGCGTTAATAAGGTTTATCAACAGTATGTGCTCTCATGTGTTTTCTAAAATTACTATTGTCACTAAATCCTTTACCGCATATTTCACATAATTTATAAGGTATATCACCAGTATGTATTCTCATGTGTGTTTTTAATGATCCATTCACACTAAATCTTTGACTACATATATCACATTTATAAGGTTTATCACCAGTATGTATTCTCATGTGTGTCTTCAAGATTTCATTCAGACTGAATCCTCTGCTACATATATTACATTTAAAAGGTTTTTCACCAGTATGTATTCTCATGTGTCTTTTTAAATTTCCAGTTTGGCAAAATTTTTTACAACATATTTCACAGTTATAAGGTTTATCACCAGTGTGTGTTCTCATGTGCTGATTATAGGTACTACTGATTCTAAATTCTTTGCAACATATTTTGCATTTATATGGTTTATCACCGGTATGTGTTCTCATGTGTATTTTTAAGTACCAATTCCGAACAAATCTTATACTACATATATCACATTTATAAGGTTTATCACCAGTGTGTATTCTCATATGTGTCTTTAAGACTCCCTTCTGAATAAATCTTTTACTACATACATCACATTTATAAGGTTTTTCACCAGTGTGTATTCTCATGTGTGTTTTAAATGATGCATTCTGACTAAATCTTTTACTACATATATCACATTTATACGGTTTATCACCAGTGTGCATTCTCATGTGCTTCTGTAAGTTTCCATTGTGAACAAATCCTTTATTACATATATTACATTCATAGGGATTGTCACCGGCATGTCTTCTCATATGTGTATTAAGGTTACTTTTCCCACTAAATCTTTTACTACATATATCACATTTATAAGGTTTATCACCAGTGTGTGCGGTCATGTGCTTCTTTAAATTTTCCTTCAGAACAAATCCCTTACAACATATATGACAATTGTAAGGTCTACTACCATTATGTATTGCTATGTGTCTTTTTAACCCTCCACTCGTACAATATCCTTTGCAACATATATCACATTTATAAGGTTTATTGCCAGTATGATTTACCATATGCGTCTTTAATGATCTATTATGGCTAAATGATTTACTACATAATTTACATTCATACGGTTTTTCACCAGTGTGTATTTTCATGTGTATCTTTAAGTTACAACTATAACCAAATCCTTTAAGACATATTCCACATTTATAAGGTTTATCACCAGTGTGTATTATCATGTGTCTCTTCCTGTGACTATTCCTTTTAAATCCCTTTCTGCACACTTCACAATGATAAGGCTTATCCCTACTGTCTGTTGCCATTTGAGACTGTTATTTTCAATTCCTGTAAATAAAGTGAGATACAGGATGATTCTACGGCAGCATTCATGCGAGAAAGGATTTGATTGGTCAAAATTGACTAAAAACAATGAAAGGATATGGAGCAATTGCGCATGATTCAAAGTCCCTACAAATGAACATCTCAAGGGATATGGAATATACATGCTATCACCGAGCATCGGAACGCTGTAATCTTTGCTCTTCATCTTCAAGTCACCATGAGGCCTTCAGAAATAAGTGTTGCTCATATCTCATAGTACATTTTTGTGTAAGTTCAAAGTTCGACCAAATTAGGTTCCCTGTAATCCTTTTTTTTTCCTGTAAGGCCAGTGTTTTTTTATTACTTGGTTTACGGATTTTTTCATGAAAAATGTTGGATGGGTGGTGGTAAAAAAAAAATCCAGATCTTCACATCAGACCTAGTGAAAATTTTGTTGAAAATTTATTTTAGAATATAAGCTCAATTTGAAATACCCATACTATATGTAAGTCAGATAGTCCCTTTTTAAATTGTTTCACTTTCATGGGTGAAAGTGCTATTGGAATGTCCACACTAATCTAGATATATAAGAAAATGAATATCAGGATCTTTCCAGTCACTGCTTTTATGATCCTAATTGACTGTTGCGGAATAACTTTTCAGAAAGATATTTTTTTGTTTTTTTTTTTATTATCAGTGTTGAACAATCGGAAAAAAAATATTAGTCGATCATCGGAAATAATCGGGACAGCCATAAATAAATTTCAAAATGAATACCAAAGCAAGAGCAAAAAATCGTTTATCCAGAATGGATTTATGATCGATTATAATAAGAATGTTATTTAAAGTGCTGTTTTATCAAATATCAAAATAAGTTTTATCTGAAAAATTGTTCTTAATTTTGATTTACAATTTTCCCTATGTATGTTACGAGTGAGTTAACTGAAATTTGAATTTTATCCCTATTAGTCAATATATATGTTTTGTTCAGAAATGAGAGGACTGTCGTCCCATCCCCTCATTTTCTTTTATTCATACAAGCTAGGCAGGAGTCGACATTACACCAGTGATGACAATAGTGATAGACTGACAGACAGACACAGAGTGTGGCTTGTCCAGGTCGCCTGCTGCGTGATTCAGATGTGGTATTTCCCTTATGCATAGCATTGGGCTTTGTCAAATACTAATAGACCATTTGCCAGTTCTGCAATCAACAGAATGAATCTAGCAAAACCCAAAAGGGAGGTCACTTTTTGAAAAATCTCAAGGGGACAGAATGGTTCCCTGTTTGTGATAACCAACCAAAAAATAAAACATTTTTAATCAAAAATTATGAAAGTTTAACCTTTAGCAGATGTTTAGTCAGCAACACAATTCAAAACCTAATCCCTAAAAGCGCTTACCATGCTTTCAAGTGCTACTTGTTTCAAGTAATAAAAATAAACAACTGTACTAACTTGAAATGTCTACTCAGTGACTAAGAAAGTATTAAAAATTCGAAAATATGCTAACTTACTGCAGAATCTCATGAATATTGTGTAGGGAATTACTTTGTCCAAACTGGCTAAGCACGAAGACCGTACTTTAAAACAAATGTGCATGCTTAATGTTTGTTTGTCCGATGTAGGAGTAACTTCCCTTTAAAGGTTTGACCAAAAAACACAAAATTTGACTAGAACTGACAAAAACTTTAGTAACTGGCAAATCATCTATTAAGTACCACTTTTATTCAACAAATTCCAAAATTCAGATTTTAAACAATTTGCATTACAGTAGTAGATATAAAACATTTTTCAAATGGACAGTCTTGGAAGTACAGAACTTCTTACTTGACATTCATTCTTAGTACGAACAGCAATTGACTGGAACAACTTAGAAGACCACATAGTGAGATCCAATACTATCGGGGATTTCAAAGCAGCTATATATAGCTGCTCGCGCGATTAAACCTGCGCTCTCTCATTCCGTTGTATCAAAGCCCAACAGGGATACTACAACGTACAAATACAGATACAGATACTTTGGGTTATCATATAGCCCAACAAAAATAGGCATTCAAAGACCATTGTATCTATAAATTATTCTAATTAATGAAAATATATACTTTTTAACTAGATAAAAAATGAAAATAAAAATAATGTTAACAAAAATATAATAATTATTGGTCAATTTTAAAAACACAGAATTTAAAGAAAGATAATCTAAAAAGCTATAACTGTACTACACACTAGTAATCCATCTCACTTCTCAATAGTAACTGATATCTTATAAAATATAATTTATTTTTTGTGCTTTTATTCCATCTTATCACTTTTGTATCATAAATATATTCTAAGTTAAGTATTGGTTCCTTGTGGTGCGATGTGTTGTTCATGAGAAATTTGCGGTATTCAGACATACCGATTAACCGGAAGTTTACTGTTTCCCTTGAACAGTAACACGAGTTATGCATGAATTTTGTCATTTCTCTTAAATATTCTGATGAATAAAGCTAGCGGTTGTGGAACCAACATATCAGGAGCATTTGTTGCGACGTCGGCGATTATCATTGTTTTTGCTCAATATTGATTACCGACGGATGCCGCGAGTAATTTGGATACCGGTCCCGTGCATGCTGCCGCTGCCAGAAGATCGTTTTGATAGCTTAAATTTAGTCTATACATTGTAAAAAGACGTTAATTTCCAACATTTTCATACCTTTAATTATTATTTTTTCAGTTTTTTTACTCGAAAATTTCGCTCGGCGGGAATACGGAAAATATGCAAAAATCAAAATTTTATTTTTTTCCAAATCTGAAAAAATCGGGACGGCGGATCCGTAAACAAAGTAATAAAAAAACAATGGCCTAATTCTGGTTAGATGCACCATACTAATGCATTATAAAATCGATTGATTTTGTTGTACTCGCAATAACCGTGTATTATCACAATATCAAACCTTTATAAAAAAAATATGTTTCCAGACTCCGCTATATATGTCACCACCATAGGCCAAAATCAATTTAAAGGGAACATGTAGCACCACCATAAGCCAAAATCAATACAGGGAAGATGTAGCACCACCATAGGCCAAAATCAATAAAGGGAACATATAGCACCACCATAGGTCAAAATCAATACAGGGAACACGTAGCACCACCACAGGCCAAAATCAATACAGGGAACATGTAGCACTACCATAAGCAAAAATAAATACAAGGAACATGTAGCACCACCAAAGCATATGGCAGAATCAGGGGGACTTTACTAGTTTGCATAGCGGCCATCTTGTAACTCTTCCTTGTCGATCATGTTTAGTTGAAATGCATAGGGGAGATATTGAAATTTTGCAAAATTATCTAATAATACACTTCAAAACATATTTGTCCGCATCTAGCAAGATTCTGCACATTATTTACATCTATTCTATACATGAATACTTATCTGTAATAATCAAAATTTTCGGCCAATTAAGTTTGAAATTCGAAGCGGGATCATGACATTTGGACTGTAAAAGCCATTGTTACACTGCCGAGTAAGCTTTTTTTGACAGAAAAATACATATCAAAGATAAATATGTAGCAAATGTGTCTTCATATGACGGCGAAATATAAATCACATAGATTCATAAAGAGTTGTCCCTTTTTAACATACTCATGAAAATTCGCTCCCACATTTAATTGAAGATGTGTAATTCCAAGCTTCCCAGCGACGGGAAATCCTTCTACAGACTTATTTTGACCACAGTTTCTATGTTTTAAAATTCACACAACAAAAACTTTTCATCATTCATACAGTAATTTTAGAAACAAGTGATGACCCTAAAGGATGTCTCGCCTGTCCCTGCTGGACTCTAAATTGATGTGAAATCTAAGTGAACTAATCAGAAGAGTGTACATGCTCACTAGACTGTGAAATTGAGGTCAAGGACAAAAGTCACCTGCCAGACTGATATGTACTACCCAAGACCAACCTACATACCAAATATTATCAACCTACCACTTCTAGTTATTGAGAAATGAACTTAAGCAGAAAAACTAAACATGGCCACTAGACCGTGAAATTGAGGTCAAGGTCACATGACAAATGTCAGACTGGCATATACCCAAATAAATCTTGCTATAGGACAAATAATGTGAGTCTAGAGGCTACAGTTGCTGAGAAATAGACATGAATGTGAAAATTTAACAAAGTCACTGAACCATGAAATTGAGGTCAAAGAAACATGACAGNCATATTACGTTTTATCATATTACGGACATTTTGACCAAACATGGCAGGAAAGATGTATGGAAACTCCTTTACAAAAAGTACTCATGCTCGTCATTCTGATCCGGCCAGTGCATAGCATAATTTAACATTGGACCCCGTTGGAAAACATCATAAGCTCACCTGACTATAGCCAGGGTGGGCTTTTGCCATCACATTTCGTCTGTCGTCCGTCCCGACTTTCCATTCAAAGGTCTTCGTCACTGAACCTATGGGCCAATTAAAACGAAACTTGGCCACAATAGTCTTTAGATAGTCACCTGAAAAATGTTGTTTTTAGGTCGTCGCTATATCCAAGATGGCCGCCGGCGGGGAACATGATTTTAACATTGGACCCTATGCCAAAACACATTTAAAGATCTTTTCTTCTGAAATTACTGAGCCAATGGGAACAAAACTTTGCCATAATAGTCCTTTGGTGGTCCCTTAAAAAAAGATGTTTTAACGTCCGCGCTATATCCAGACTGGCCGCCATTGCGAACATACTAGTAGTTTTAACATTGGACCCTGTGGGAAAACACATTCCAAGATCTCCTCCTCTGAAACCCCTGAGCTAATTGGAACCAAACTTGGCAACAATAGTCTTTAGGTGGTCCCATGCCAAAAAAGGTGTTACTTACATGTATGTCCGCGCTATTCATGAAAGATTCCAGCAGTAAACAGTTTAACATTGGATCCTATATGAAAACACATCCATAGATCTTCCCTGCAACTGCTTAGCCAATTGGAACCAAACTAGGCCACACTAGTCATTTGATGATCCTCTGCAGAAGAGGGAACCAAAGTTGGACCCAACTGAAACACCTGAAAGGGACAGCCTAGGCAAGGTGTAACCATAGTTTAATTTAGATCCTTTAACAAAGACTGTCTGTGTTAGCCAGATCTGCTCTGAAAGTATAATATCAAATTTGACCAAACTGTACTGGAATAATATATGGAACGTCCTTTACGAAGTATGCTTATTTATTTTGGATATGACAAAAATTCATGGCCGCCAGCGATCATCTCCTCTGAAACCACAGGAGCAATTTCAATCAAACTTTACAGGAATAATGTATGGAAGGAAAACCTCATTTCTCTGAGATCCAAGGAAGAAAAAAGATGACTTTAAGCGAGACATGGTTTAACCTTACACCAAATCAGACAAACATTATTTTATCAGCTGCTATGAAAGGTTTCAAGTACGTACTGGAATAATGTATGGATGGTTTCTTTACAATGATTGCTCATATGAGTCTTCCAGACAAAAAGACAAGGATGACAGCATGAAATATAATTTAACATTTTAGCATATGAGAAAATCATATTTTGATTATTTCATCTGAACACTTGCTGAAGCAAATTCAACCATAATTTACGAGAATAATGGATGACAGTCCTTTGATAATAAATATCCCATAGTGGTCCTGAAGATTGTGATGTCGACCGTAAAACTTGTGCATTGATGGCTTCAAGTTATTGGTAAACTACCCTTGTTTTAGTAATAGATTTTTGAACGACCAGGTTCTATCAGGGAAGTTGCTGTATTTACCACATGCCCTTGAGTAGCGAATAAGTTTGGAGAAATAAGCTTCATATGCTGGTGCTGTTTGAATGTTGCTACAAAGAAAGGGGAAGTTGACTATTGGAAAAGTAAAGTGATCGCGTTTGTGATACAGCCTAGTTTTAAGTCTACATTTGTTATCAATTTCCAGATGATGGTCAAGGAATAAAGCCGATGTGGAAGTGTTGTGGTTTCTGTAATTTTGAGCTCTTTTGGTGAGATAAGTTCAGGGAAATCACCAAAGCTAGGGTTATCTGTATAACGGATGCTAAAATAAAATGATTGGGCTTATATTTTACCTTTAGTTTGAAAAACGCCCTCAAATTGTTCAGCCTTTGTTAAATGGAGAAACATATCAGCTGAAAGAGATGCACAGTTAATGCCCATTGGCATTTCTTTAGTCTGTTAAAACAAGTCTTCCAAACTTACAAATATATTGTGGATTACAAACTCTAATATTTAATCACTCCTTCCTCTGTATATTTTTTCTCAAATTCGTTGTCGTATTTCACAAAGTTTGCTTGAACAATCCTATAACATCCTATAACAATGTACTTACATCTCTGTTCATCGTTCTTATGGGAGAAACATCTATCTCTATCTATATCTTTCAGCCGAGATTTCAATTGTTCATGAGAAAACGTAGTATATAAGTGCAGAGAAGTCAAAAGTTGTTACAGTGTGAAAATGAGCTAGAGTTCAAGATGTCAAGTACATTATAGTTTTCAACATTCACATTTCGTTAGTACAACTCCTTGAAAAGCAAGTATCAAAAATATATTTGAAGGCCTTACAGCTGTAAAGATGGGGTTTAGCAGCTTAGAAATAGGTTTTGTAGAATATTTTGCAGATCTAGTGGTGTACCATTGTTTATATAGACATTAGTTTAATTTATGTATCCAGCACAAAGAGTGGAGATTAGTGTCTTCATCATTGGACAAAATTCCAAAGGAAATGTAATATAATATCTCCTCCTTAGACAACATAGTAGCTGTGTAGAATGGATTGCCCTAAGAATTAACAATTCAAAGTTCTTTCGCTGTAATTATTTTTAAAGATAGAAATGATGTTATTATGGAGCCTTATCTGCAGGAACAACGGGGTATTCGTCATGAATGGAGGACAAATATCTGGCAACATCATAATTTTTGAAAATTGATTTTGATTTAATTCTCATTGACCCTTGTAGCTAATTGATTCGTTTTTGGGATCACTGATTGATTCGTTTTTGAAATCATCAACCTCATAACCCTAATCCAATCAAAAAGAGAATCAAGGTTTTCATCTCATTCACTTCTGGCATAGTCCTCCGAAGCTTCCATAAGATGTTTAACCTTTTGTTTCCAGTTGATGTATTGTGGTGCACGGAATTTAAGTCCTTTTGTACGGATATTTCCTATGATGGAAGAACTTTATCTTTATGGAACATGTTGGCAAATAACATTGTTGATGTTATTGGTGTTTCAAAATGTTAAAATGTTGGAAATGGTAATAACCCAAAAATGTGGGATTTGGGAAAAAGGGGCCAAAAAATGTGGGAATTGGGAAAAAAGGTCAAAAAATCTGGGAATTGGGAGGGCAGACCCCCGTGTCACCCCCTCATAGTTGATTGACAAGATACCACGAATGACATTGTGTGAAGAGCAATTGACCTGAGAAGATCTTACATCTGAATAGATAATTTTATTTTCATGCAACCAATATTCTTAGTCACACACCGTATTTCTTGTCTACTGTCAATCCTCAGAGTGTCAATCAATTAACAAAAATACTGTCTACGAAGGCAGTCTACCGGAACGTCGGCCAATCGCTTTCTTGGAAGAATTCATGTCTAATCCATGCTAAATGCAATTAAATCCGTATGCTAAATATGTTACTTCATATTTACCCATTAAAGTCCCTTGTGAAAATGACTTCTTGATATCAGAGCTAATGTCGTAGTGTGAATAACTACGGAAGAAATCGTTTCTGTTTCCGGTACTGTATCGCACAAAACCGCCTGTCGACAGAATTGTAATACATTAAACACATCAAATACTAAGGGACCGACCATTTAACCTGAAAGGGGGCGGGGTATGGTTTTCTTTTCTTCGCGCGAAACAAATTATTTATTTTTTTCACACGTATCAACAAAATATTTTTTTTCAAAATTAACATTATTTTTTTGGGCAGAATGCCTCCTTCAGAAATTTTTTTTTTCATCATTTTAGCAGCCAAAATATTTTTTTCACATAAAATCAGATCCAAAATATTTTTTTAGAAAAAAACCATAACCCCCCCCCCTCTTCAAGTTAAATGGTCGGTCCCCAATAAGCATGCATTTATATACACAAACAGGCCATAGATATTTCCGGTGAATAATCAAATTTAACTCGAAACGTATATAACAACATTAGACGGATATGGTTAAATCATCACGAATTTTAAGTATACAGTTTTTAGTAATTTCTTGAATCCTCCAGTAGTTGCATGTGCGTCCTATGGATAAAAGATTGACATGAACGTCTGACAATCACTTCTGAAAAAGATGATCAAGGACAGGCCGATAAGTGATTAGTTTTTAACAAAAGAAATGGAACTCTTCATTAAACGAAACAAAAAAGGTCTACTCAGATTGTTTTCCGTAGTTACAAATTCCAAAAAGGTTGTTTCTAACAGGAAAATTGAATGATTTTTTAAATCATGTATTTCATTAAGGTATAGAAATAATGTAAATGTTCGCCGTTTGATTGTAAAGTTTGTAATTAGTGCGCAAATTGCGGTTTAAGTGGACTGAATTCGGTGTCTATAATTCTGGATGAATAATATATACATCTCCGGATTTTCTCCAAAATTGGCATACTGATTCATAAAGAATTGATGAATACGTGCGCAAATTTTCATTTCCGCCCTTCCACGCATTTACCCAGAATAAAACCCCAAAGTTAGTGTATTCTGCTACAATACTGGCTCTATTTTTAGCAATGAAATCGAATTTACCTACATACGTCATGATTACAACTTACGAGTCAGAGGCCCATTCAGGTAATCGTAATTTGATTTTGTCTATAGTTTGTTTTAATGTATTAAATGGAACAGTAAACATTCTACTACGGCTCCAAATAAATATTTAAATACAGAAATCTAGAAACATTCCGGTTAATTTCGTATAATTTTACCATAATGGGGTACATTGTTCCCTGTGAGTGCCTCGGCGGTGTTTATAAATAACATTTACCGCCAAATAATGAACACAATGGAAAATACCACCCTCACTTATTCCTTGGTTACGGGATATCATTTTGGATCTTGAAAATATACATCTTTGAAATCAATTATTTCATATTTTCCCTTCAAGATTAATCCTTTGGCTATCTTTTAATACAGAAATTGTGTCCGCCCCCGGTAATTTTTTGCCTTTTAATAATATTTTTTTGTCGCCAGGTTAATTTTTGTGTGGTCGCAGTGAAGACATTTGACATCAACTATAAACAATTTAACGTGCAATAGCAGACCAATTGTTAACTTTTTATTTTGTAAATGTTTTTGTTTTACTAATGCATCGTTCCTTTGTGAATTATATACCCGAACAAGCTTAATATCTAGCCGTTACTATGGACCATCAACGGACGGCGTGTTTCTAAAATATGGCCGATGAAGTAGACGCCCACCTCATTAGCATGTTTAGAAGGGAGATAATTTCACACAATGACTTTTCGGACTGAGGAAAGAAAGGACATGTACCGAGAATGCTCAGTTATATCTTTGTCTCTATATCAAAGATTTATTAAAATATTTTAATGGGCATGACCTGCGTGTTTCATAATTAGGAATTTTAAAAGATTCATGCTTTACTTAATACTGGTGTTTTATGTAAACATGAACATATTCTTTAATACATTGTATGTGTAATTTTTTAATTTTTTCTTTGTAAATATGCAAACCTCTCTCGTCGAATAAACCAGGAGCTCCTAATAATATATTGTGGTTGTCGCCATGTTGCAACTAAATGAAACAAAAAAACAAAAATAAAAGTAATGTGTTAATGCAATAACAAAAGCAGGATTGCAAAAAATATTAAGTTAGGACATCTAGGTTCCTGTTATAGGTTCTTTTTCGAAAAAAATAATTACATGCAAAATTTCAAGTAAAATGATCAAAGCTTTTTTCCAATTACAGTTTGAAATGTAAATAAAGTGCCAGCTGCAGTTTATTCATTTTTCAAAGTCCCATAACTCTGAAATGAATGAAAAATTTGCAGATGCTGCAAATCTTCTCTAGTTAGAGTACGACGTGGCTGGGCAGCTCTATAAATGGAGCCCCTGAAACCAGTCCGATATAGTGGAATTTTAAAGATACATTTAGTTTACTTGGAATACAAGTCAACAGTACTAATGGACAGATTAAAAATTCACAAAGCTCTACGACTGAAGGACTTGCGTATCAAAGCACATAATGTCCTTGTTGTATCGTCATTAAATTATTCCCTATTTCTTCTATTTGTTACATATTTCATATTACCATTTACGTATTCCCTACTACTTTTTCATCATTTACCTATTTTTGGGAAAGGAAGCTGAAAGTTGGAAAATGTCTTTTATGTCGTGTACTTACTACACAGTGAAAGTTTTTATTTTAGTCAGTTCTTCCACTTGACAACAAGAAAAAAAATTAACATCACTAATTAAAAACAGAATAGCAAGAAAAACGCACTATCAGATAAAAGAGAACTAGCTGACCGTTTGTACAAATACGGCGGTCAATTTTTCTACTTTTTCTTAATGCTGCAACTGCCAGCCCCGTTTATGTAGTCATATTTTAGTCCTCCAATTTGCAGTAATAAAGGCAAGAGAGTGAATAGAATACCCATCTGAACATGCACAGACATATGTGAAGATTGAGATATACATGAAGAATACTTTGTTTTCAGTGCTTGCACAGCCTGTAACACACCTTCCTTAGTAACAAACAACATCACAACCTACCATAATCTAATGTGTAACACACCTTCCTTACCTACTAACAAACAACATCACAACCTACCATAATCTAATGTAACACACCTTCCTTACCTACTAACAAACAACATCACAACCTACCATAATCTAATGTAACACACCTTCCTTACCTACTAACAAACAACATCACAACCTACCATAATCTAATGTAACACACCTTCCTTA
>MJUU01003314.1:26603-63385 GCA_002080025.1 Modiolus philippinarum | reverse complement strand
TACGACATTGAAAAGTGATATATCCTTATAAATTAATTGTAATTACGAACTGACGATTTATCATTACGAAATAACAAAACCACAATACATAATGAACCAACGACATAACGTAAAGTCAAATACACATCACGTAATGTTAAAACCTCATTGCCTAATGACAAAACCACATTACCTACTGCCACAGCCACATTGAATAATGACAAACCCATATCAAGTAATTGTGCGACCACATCATGTAATATCAAATTATCATTAAGTTATGACAATACCATATTGAGTAACAATAAAACATCATTTATATTATGCAATGACAAAATATCATTAAGTAATAATAAAACTACTTTCCTAACTGACAAAACCACAATACGTAATGAAACAACCACATAAAGTAGTGGAAAAACCACAATATGTAATGAAATAACTAGAATACGTAATGAAGAAACCACAGTACGTAATGAAACAACCACATCACGCAATATTTAAACCACATTGCCTATTGACACAACCACATTGCCTAATGACACAACCACATTGCCTACTGCCATAACCACATTAAATAATGCCAAAACCATATCAAGTAATTACGCAACCATATCATGTCATATCAAAATGATATTGAGTAATATTACAACATTATAAAGAAATGTCAGAACCATATTATATAATAACAAAATATGATTAAGTAAACACGACACCACATCAAGCAATGTCAGAGCTCCACATAAGACAGCTGTGGCGTTCCATAGACAAGCGTAACTGACGATAGGAACTAGAAATTTTTTCTAAGGGTTGCTGTTTACAATTTCATTCATTTTACAATGAAATAACAAATGTTTCATAACAAACTTTACATATTTTTCAGATGTTCGTGTACTCAGTTAAAATTTTGTTCAGATTTTCATGTTTCAATATTTGCCAGTTAATTTTCTGTTTGCGAACGATACCGTATCCATTGCTAAAAACATAGATGTTGCGTTGCTCGATATCTAGCAATGAATGCCGCTCAAACCTGTGCATAGATCATTGTCGAAGGCTTCATGGCGGCTTCAAGAAGAAAAACAATGATGAAAGCGTTGTTCTTTGCTTGGTTTTGCCATGTATTTGTAAAACATTTGACATATTTGTAGGTATATTCCATATTTCTCCATTACTTATTATTGAAATTTGAAGAAAGAATAATATTATAAACTAAACTCTGACGTGGAGCGGGCGATTAACAGAAAATTTTTATACAAGTCTATATGCCACTTTCTAGATAAACGACAAATTTTCATAAATAACACACGAAGACAGCAAAGAACTAGCGATTACGATGAGCATGGTGGGGTGGTCATATCTTTTGCAGTCTCCTTCATATATTGGCAGCACACCTTTATTTGAACCCAGTTAATAAATTAATGCCTAAGTAAAACACGGCGGGTTATTATTAGGTCTATGATAGCAGCAGTCGTAGTATTAGTTCTTTTTAACGAGTAGTCTCTCGTTCGATCAATTACCAAAGATTAATAACTTAATACCACAAACGAAAGCATAATTTTATAGGCTATAAAAGATTGGCATTACAGAGATCAGATCAGTTACTGTATTTTGAAACAAGGTTATAAGATATCTCACAAAAGATATAAGATATCTGATAAATCTAACGAGAAATCTTTTAAAAATAATTTATAACATATGTATTTTTGAGATATATAAAATATCTCATAAAGTGCATAGGATATCTTATATACTTTTAGATATATCTTATTAAGTTTATAAGATATCCTACAGATTTTATAAGATATCAGATATTTTATACACTCATCATTTTATGAGATATTTTATAAAGTTTACAAAATATCATGGTGTTGCAAAATATGATATATCTTATTGAATATGTAAGATATCTGAAAAGCTGAATAAATATAACAATGGCTTGCCATATCTTCTGTCATGCTAGCTTTTTGGATGTGCCATTATCACCTTAAGGTTCCACTAAAGTCAAAAATTTGGACACTCAGTTAACATAAAACATTTGTCTGTATTTCTCATGCTGCAAGAAATGTAGTAAAATATTCTTGCGGACTGCTTTTTGATTTCTAAATATGGTGCGACTCGCAAACAGATTATTACTCGGGGCATTTCTCACCCTCGTTTTTATGGAAATGTGTTAAAAAATGTCAAAAACTGATAAAAAATCCAGAAAAACTGGGACGTAACTTACATTCTTTACGTAATAGGGGATGTTGACAGGATATTCTTCACGATTCCGTTAAATTGGCTTTGGGATCCAATGACCTGAAGATATTATAGGTATACTGGCCTCTCACTGATACTGCCGACGTCTACTGAAATCTATGATGATTCTTTATCAAACCCTTCGGGGAGTTTTGAGTTTGATCTTTATTCCGTAGTNCGACAGTGTTTTACCAGCAGACTAGGCTCCTTGAGCTAGCCGGCAGTTTAGCAGCGAGCACTCCCCGACCCATCTTTCTAAATTACGTTTTGTCTTTTTCTTTCCTTCTCAAGATTGTGGTCTTGGAGTTAGTAGTCTACCTGTATTGGGTTTATTTGTATGTTTTATTATACTATAGGGAAACGGGATAGAGAAAGGGGAGGTTTGGGTACCCATAAACCGGTTTAACCCTACCGCTAGCTCTTGCTAGTGCCGGTACCAAGTCCGGCTATCCCGAGTTCCTATCGTTGTCCATGTTTGTTTTTTGTCATTTTACTGTTTTTCATGTGCAGTTCCTTGGTGGATTGTGGCATGTGATTGTGGTTTTCGGCCATTGTAGGTGTTTTCTGTTATCTTTCATATATTAATTTTAAACATAATCTACACGTAAACACTGTGAAAATTGTAAATAAATTTGAATTTTTCATTATATAGGGGAATCTTTTCATTTGGTAAACACTTAATTTTCAAAAAAAAAAATCAGGAAGTCTGAAAAAGGACTTTTTTGTTTCAAAATTGTTGTGGACGCATACTTTAATATCTAAGGAAGGGCAAGCTAATTAATGCCGATTATTTGGGACTACTGTTCATTTTAAAGATTCAGTTCAATTTTAGTACATATGGGAAGAAATACCACACATTCAGGTCAGAAATTGCCAAACATATTCCACTAGACATGCTAGACAAACCAATGTTAGCTTGCCCTTCATTATACATCTTAGTATTCGTCCAGAACAATTTCGACAAGAATTAGACGTTTACCTGACCTCCCGATTTTTTTTTTAATTTGAGTGTGTACCCAACATGCCCAAGGAAAAGATTTGGTTATATAATTTTAAATTTAGATTAATTATTAATTTATGCAGCGAATACATATAAATTATGTTTAAAAGAATGCATTTCCTCATGTTTTATTACTATAGATATTTCATGTAGCTTAAAAAATACAGACTGTCAGGCAAAAGTTTTATCTTTATTGAGTGTCCTAATTTTTGACTTTAGTGGAACCTTAAATTATATCTAAATCAAGACAAAATAAATGAATAAAATTACCCTCACATTTTTATTATTTTTGTGAATTATGGCATTGACTGAGTACCATAGATTTTCTAAATCACTGAACTGAACTGATAAAAGACCAATAAAAGGAAATTAAATGAAAAGTTCCGATAAAATTCGACATAAACAAACACTGAAATAATGTAATAAAACGTGTGTAATACAAAGGACATTAACCTGCATACTAACCTGCATTACTACCCGGCTTCGTTTACATTCCAATAAATTCAATACAATATGTGAAAAACATGTGGTGAAGAAAATAAGGTAATACAACATCATACACAGAAACGCACAATTATTATAAAGGTCAAAACTTACATTGATTGGTTTTAATTTCTTAATAATGTGACGATGTCGTTCTAAGTCTTTTGTGTAGTTGAAGTACAGTATGGTCGGATGAACATATCAAAATGCTAAAGATAACTCAATTGTACGAAAGCCTGTACAGCTCATATTCGAAAATAAAAAAAAATAATAAAAACGTTCGGGTGTAAATGCGAAATAAGGAAAAATTTCGCGTATTAAAACTTCCTTGAATCACGAACTAACGCGAAAGTAACGATTTTTTTTTTGCAAATTAATGCAACAAATTCCCGTGACATGCGAAACTTTCATGATTGGACCTGAACCGATGAAATTGATTATACATTTTTTTCAAGAAAAAAATATATATCTACTAACATAAAACCATAACAAGGGTATGTTTACGGAATGTTTGACATTAATACACAAATTTTGAACAATTAAATCGCGATAGTACAAACAGAAGCCGCTTAAGTCGAAACTAGATCCCATTGAATTTATAAAAATGCAACTGGAAGGAAGTCGGGATATGCATAGAGACTTTTTTAAATTATTTTTCTTTTCACTAAATGAAAAATGATGTTTGTTCTTAGTACTTAACAGACCTGTTTTTCCCGTTGTATTGGAGGTATCCCAGGGGCACACGACGTTGAATCGATGTCGGAATTAGATTCTCCTTCAAAACAATAATTTGCAGGCTAAGCTTTTCTTCTGATCTAGTTGTAAACCTACATAAAATGTTGATTTGTTCACTGAGCCAAAAATGACTTAACTGTAGGGCAGGCAACACAGGTGTTCCATGAAACACCAAAAACTTTTTTGTTTTGTTTTGTTGTTTTTCTCTCTTTTTTGAAAGCGAGAAATAGGCATACAGAGTATGACAGAGAGAGGGTTAACTTTTATATAAAGTTTTTTTAAGGTTTCTCTGAAACTTCAATCGATAGGTGAATAATATTTGATATGAACATTTGTTTTTGGGTAGTATATGACAGTCTGCCAAATGGCTTTTGTTTTTCACCTCAATTTTATAGTCTATTGAACATGTTAAGTTTTTGTAATTAGGAAAGTTTCTAAGTTATTATTAATGGTAGGTAAATTATATTTTGAATATGGGTAGGTCTTCGGTAATATATGACAATCTGCTTATGAATTTTGTTATGACCTCTGTTTCACGCTCTATTTCGCATATAAGTTTTCTCGGTTCAGTTGTTTTTTTCTCGATAAGGTCAGTTTCTCGGTAACTACTAACTGGTCATGGAAGATCAATGATATTTTGTATATTTGTCGATCTCGGGTAGTTCATTACAGTCTGATATGTGACCTCATTTTAACCGTCTAGTAATTTTAGGTCCATGATATTTTGTAGTTAGGTTGGACTTTGGCAAAAACATGAGAGTCTACCATATGGTTTTGTTCTTTTCCTCAATTTCACAGTCAAGTGAGCATGTTTGATGTCTCGGAATCGGTTAGAGATATTTCAATTTTATTTGGTATTTTAGTCACTTTGGTCTTCGGTAGTACATGATTCTGCTATATAAATTTTGTCAATACAGTAACTCTAGTATTTCTGATTAAGTCAGTTTTATTTTTGACATCAATTTAGCCGACAAGCATCATTGGGCGAGACGTCTATTAGGGTCCACACTTGTTTATTAACATGTATATTGTAGTATACAGATATGCAATCGCAACATTGGATCACGAGTAGAAGCATTTTATCGAAAAAATGCTATGTGGCGATTTAAAATTGAATACCACTGGCCATTGCTTGAATAAGTGCTGAAACTTTCTTCTAGTTTTGATATGAACAAACCGTACACGATCTTCAAGTATCTACATCCAAGTAAGGCGCGTATCGAGTCTAGTAATTTTTACTCTTCCCGATAGTAATTTTTCTTATAAATCACATTGTGGGAAATATAAGACGATTGTTCTAAATGACCTTGTTAACGATAAGATATTTTTATTTGCTCATTAAGACACGCAATTTTAGTAATATATCACGTAAGGCATGCTGGAGACTTGTTTTCGACCTTCCAAACTTTTTTTTCTGTTTAAAATTATTCAATGTTCTTCGAAATAAAAAGTATAAAATCACGCATTATTATTCATTTATGTTACCTTGCACATGTGTAACAACATTCAAAGGGAAACCGGTTTACCTTTGGAATACAAAAACTGATGTTTGTCGAAATACGACCAATATAATGAAAATATGCGAGGGATTTTTTGTGCTAAAGCGAAGTATTTTTCATCTAGAAGCGAAGGATTTTATATATATTTTAATGATGCATGCTAATTATTTCATCTTAAAGCGACGGATTTTTACTATTCAGTCACGATGTCTATCAAAGCTTAAGACGAATTTAAGTCATGAAGCTCTACATATGGATCTTGAGTTACCCAACAAGATACGTTTTTTTAAAAAGGACCCATATGGAAGCTGTTGCTAGATTAAATCTTTCAAACACTCTGAAGTGTGACAGAACGTCTGTGTGGAACAAAATCTGGTGTGCCAACTGGTGAGATGGTGTGTTTACAACAGCGGATAGATTCAATCTATTCAATGATCAATATGCAGGACCTATAAGGGTAAAGTAATTGGAACCGAACCGTTAGTCTACAACGAATAATCCAAGGAAAAATGGTCACATCGGGAAAAAAAACAAAAACAAAAACAAAAAAAAAAAAAAAAAAAAAAAAAAAAAAAAAAAAAAAAAAAAAAAAAAAAAAACAAAAAACAAAAAACAACACTGACCAAATAAAGCCATGGGTGAGATAAGTTGCACCAGTAAAGCATATCCTGCTTCTAATTGGACATCCGCCGTGTTGAACATTTCCAATCAGGTAGAGGGAACAACAATTTTGGAGCTTTTAAATGGAAACATCTGTTTGTATCTGGGAAAACATATCTCATAGCGTCCAAAAGATCATCAAATCGACCGTAAACTTCTGCAGTGATGACTTTAAGTTAGGGGTAGCATATCCCTGTTTACGTAGCCCATTTGTGAGCAATCTGGCTATGTCAAGGAAGTCAATGCATCGAACACGGGCTCTTGAGTAGCGATTGAGTTTGGAGATGTAAACTCCATATGACGGAGCTGTTGGAATGTTGCAAAGAAAGGGTAAGTTGGCTTTGGAAAAGAGAAGCCATTGCGTTTGTCATACAGCTTAGTTTGTAGTCTATCTCTGTTATCAATTTCAAGATAGAGGTCAAGGAATGAGGCCGATGGGGAAATGTCTGTAGTATCCCTAATTTTGAGCTCTCCTTGCTAAATCATATGAAGCAAATCACAAAAGCAAGGGTTGTTTATTGACGGAAGATAGATTTTAAGAATTGGACTAGTTGTTATCACTTTTTTGAAGAAGCCCTTCGATGAATTCGGCCTCATAAGAGTAGAGAAACAGACTGGCTAGAAGAGGTGTACAATTTGTGCTCATTTAAATTCCGATAGTGCCTTTAAAAAAGAAAATCCTCCAAACTTGAAAAATATATTCTCGACTAGAAACATTTAAATAAGTACTTCTTCTGCATATTTTTCTTTCTCCGATTCGGAGTCATATTTCATAAAGTAAGCCTTTTCTCTTCCTATAACAATATATCTATGTCTTCACCAGCGTTCTAATGGGAGAAACATCAATGAATTAAACTTTTCCGCCTTAATTTTAGTTGTTCATTAGGGTAGGTAGTATAAATTGTGGAGATGTGTAAAGTTTTAATGCCGTTTCCAGTGTGATTATGATCTGCAGTTGAAGATGTCAATTAGATCTCTATGGAGTTCTTCAGTATCCACATTTCATTCTCATAGCATAGCATAGCAAGTATCACAACATTTTTGATGGTCCTCTTTAACAGTTGTCAAGATGGAGATCAAAAGTTTTAATGTTGTTACAATGTAATTGTGATCTGCAGTTTAAGACGTGAAGTAGATCTTTTGAGTTCTTCAATATCCACATTTCATTTACACCGCTTCTTGTAAAGCAACTATCACAATCTTTTGGAGGCCATCTTTTACAGCTCTCAAGATGGAAGTTAACAGCGTATACATGTATTAGGCTTTATAGAATATTTGGCAGATCCAGCGATGTATCGTTGTTTGTTTGCGCATTTATGTAATTTTGGTATCCAGTTCAAAGAGGTGAGATCCGCATCTACATCCTTGTTTGACATCAAGTGTCTATAAGGACACATAATTTATGTTACAAAATAAGTGTAAAGATTTCATTTCTATTTATTTGTTCGTTTAATTTTGTTGGAAGTTCATATCCGCATTTCTTGCATATCATGGATATAAAAAATGTTTTGTCCAAAATAAATATGAACAATACTTTGTTCTAGAACAAGTCATTAAAAACGAACATTTTTGACAATGTTTTTTTGATTTCGATTGGAGGGATCAAATTAACGACTTTGACAAGGAAATTAAATTATCCCAGATAGCAATGATTGGTTGGGCCAACGTTGGCTTTTGGTTGGGCCAACGTTGGCAGAAGACGTTGGCCCGATGACATTTTGCTCATTGTGCCAACGTCATTGCCAACCGTTGGTTAAGCGTTGGCCCAACGTATAACTTCCAACATGTACAACCAAATGCCAACACGATTCCAACTTGAGTAACAAAAGGCCAACGGCTTGCCAAAGCTGGTTTCGGAGACAAATATGAAAAAAAGCTCTCAAAGAGCCTGAATCGCTCACCTGCCACACCATCGTTGGATCGACATTTAATATTTTGTGCATTGAATTTCTTACCTGTATTGACTGCTATAGGACCTGAGGGAGTTGAATATTATTGTATTCTGTTCAAAACTAAACAGTGTTAACAAATATTAAAATATAGCACATAAATAGTTTTAAGAAGGAATACAAAAAATCTATTATACTTTCAGTTTGTCTTAAAGTGGCATCTTATTGCAGGTATTGCAATTTCTTGGACATCATGCACAGGTCAAACCTGACAAAATATACATGCAAACATCACAATAATTGTTATTACATAATGACTAAAACATTTTTGAACGGAATTGTAACGCCGCAAGGAAACAAGTTGGTATTACAAAAAGTTCCAGGAAAAAAATTATGAAAATGCATATCCGAAAATTGAAAAGGCATAACCAGTTTTTATCACATACGATTAATATTTTATGTTAGAAATGCTACATCGAGTACTGGAGAATTTCTAAGTATTAAAAGATTTGAAAAACAGACTTTTTCACTTTTCCCCACAACTTAGAGCATTTCAGTATTTTTGACATTCATTATATTTCATAAAGATAACATAAAAATTGTATATTATGATGTAAATTATGATGAATCATACTTTATAAACATAAAAATAACTAAATGACTGAATTATACTTTAGAAAGGGGCATGATAATTATTCAAAATAAATTTAATAAATAAACATGCATGTATAAAGCGTGTGTACAAGATCAAAAATTGGTTATAAAAAATTTATTTACTTATTACAGAATACATTTTATTTTTTTTAAATATTATCTATACAAATGTTAAAATTCTTCACAAAATATAAATATAATAACTCACATGTAAAGAATACTTGAAGTCAACACATCTTTTTTAATACAAAATTCAAAGTCTGAATGACCAGGATGACCTTAATTACAAACATCTGGATACTGTTTCAAAGCGTGAAATGTTATCACTACACGTACGAGTCATATGAAACATATGCCTTTAATTTTTTGAGATGGAGATTTAGTAGATGTGCACACTGTTTGTTTATTGTAAATACACAAAATATTAAGACATTGTTAGTTATGAACACACACACACACACAAAGCACACCCACAAAAAACACAAAACCTGTTTTAGGTTTCAAATTTGTATTACCTTTTATGATTTATATAATGTTGACCTAACACTGGTCGCCAACGTTGGACCAACAGTTGGCGAACATCATTTGGCCCAAGGAAGGCTCGATCTGGTCAAATTTGCACGTTGGTCAACAGTTTACCAACATTGGCCCAACACTATGCAGCCAACAGTTGGCGTGAGCGTGTTGGCCCGACGATGGCGTGATGTTGGAATGCCAACGCCAACCAACTGCCAACCATGCCGACGGTTTGCCGATGTTGGCCCGATGAGTCAATGCTATCTGGGATATAGCATTGGGATATAATTTTTAATCTTTGATAACTTTTTTATTATATGCACGATTTTGGATCTGTAAACTGCATGTTAAACATTTAGATATTCATATTTTTTCTACCGATTTACTTTTTAACAAAAATAGACATATATTTTTTCATGTGAATTTCAAAAAATGTGAAAGTTTCGAAAAATTATAGGTTTACAAAATACGCTAATTTTATATATATTAAAAATAAAAAGCTGAAAATTTTTACACCCTGTAAAAGTGTAAACATTACATAATTTAGATCAAAAAGAATTATCCATTTATCTTATATTTATATTACTAAAACAACAATCACTAATTAGAGCTTGGGTCAAGTGTTGGACAAAAAATATGCCAGAAAATTAAGTCCATATGAAAATTAGACTATATTATATTTATTTTATGTAGAGTATGTAGTGAAATTGCTGGAATTACTTAGGTTTTTTATCAGCCACCATTTTAAAACTTTTATTCTTCTTGCTTTGTTATTTGTTTGTTTGTTTTTGGAGTTAATTTTTGTTTTTATTTCTTCGATTGTTGTTTATTTATTTTTATTTTGTAGAAGCTTTGCCTTTATGGTAATCTTTTACAAAAATTTTAATAAGAAAGAAATAAATAATTTTATTTGTTCATTTATTTGTTCTCATATAAATCAGACATGATTACAATATTGACATAAATATCAGTATTCAGACAAGTTTCATTTTATATATCAATACATATAATAAAGGTATAATGAATATGGTAACATTTCATATGTTTATAAACTGCACTAGTTACCCACAAAGCAAGATATACAGAGAGCAAAACAAACTATTAAATACAAATGTTACATTATATAATATGTAGGACACGGTATATGGCACGCGAAAGTTAGCATAACTAAGGAAATAATAGGTTATTCTTAGTTATGCTCACTTTCGCTTGCCATAACGGTATCTGTATAGTGGTACACATCAACTTCTCCTTGCTCAAGTCGTTGTTTCTGTCGTTTAAATAACAAATTAAGGGACTTGGCTGCATCTGGAACAGTGTTCAAAGCTAAATACATGTGATTAAGCATAATTTTTGTAATTGTTTCATTCACCTTTTGTTCAGTCAGATATATTCAGATTCAAAATGTATCATTTTCCAGGCTTGAATTATTTTTAAAGGATGAATAAATTTGCCTCTGGTTGAATTTTCCATATCTGTAGTGCCCCCGACAAAACTGGTCAGTTAAATCATTGCTTTATGTAGGATTTTTTATCCATACAATTAATTG
This sequence comes from Modiolus philippinarum, assembly GCA_002080025.1. Classification (NCBI taxonomy): domain Eukaryota; kingdom Metazoa; phylum Mollusca; class Bivalvia; order Mytilida; family Modiolidae; genus Modiolus; species Modiolus philippinarum. The sequence goes on along the minus strand of MJUU01003314.1, from coordinate 52,183 downwards.
GAAGTTAGCACTCCCATAGAAATGGAAAACCGGTGTCTTCTAATATCTTTTTTTTTATAGAAATCTAATTATTTAAAGGTTACCTTTAAGATTTGTGTAATTTCACTATTAACAGAAATAACATTCCAGACAGTTTGTCAGTTCCACTTTGAAGAATTCATGATCAATAGCACACTAATTTATTTTTTATTAAAATTTGTAACTATATTACAAAATTTGCCCTTTTCACTCAAAAAGCTATATTTATTGATCCTATTTTAAAAAGTTTTATATTTTTTGTTTGTTTTTGTTTTGTTTTGTTTTGTTTTGTTTTTTGTTTTGTTTTTTTTTTGTTTTTTCTTTTTTTTTTTGTTTTTTTTTTTCTTATTCATTTATTTGCTTCTTTTTATAAAATTGTGATTTTGTTTTTATTTAATTGTCCGTACTTAAATTTAATTCAATTTCTAGCAACTTATCACTTCTTTAAATTGTCAAGAATTTTATCCATATTCTTTAAATTAAATTCAAATTTACACATGTTGCACAACCTTTTACTTTTCTAAATTTTGTTCCATGGACAATTTTTTGTTAATTAATTTGCTTCACCATTAGTCTCAAGTACTAAATAAACGTCCCTCAAGGCAATTAAATTAAAAGTTGGATAACTGGGAAAAGTGATTTTTAAAAAGTCGGATAAATGGGAAGACACCTTCTTGCCAACCAAAGGTAATTTTTCAAGCTTGTGACGTCACGGCGGCGGAAACTCCTATTAATAGTTTCTTAATATCAGTTAATATTTACTTTAGGGTTGTCAGAATTAATTAGTTAATCAGCATATTTTAAGAGTCCATCAATTCTGTTCTTCAGTTTCTTTCATAATTTTTATTTTCTAGTTACTCTTTCTATATCTTCCATTTTATTGATCAGTCAGTCATGTGTCATAATTTCTTACTTTTATTTGGATATTTCAGATTTTGACTTAACTTTTTTTATAGTTTCAGATATTTTTGTTTGTCTTTTGATAATTTCAGATATTTAGTATATATTACATAATTATATTATATATTTCTTTGTAGCAACATTCCAAAAAGCACTAGCATATGGAGTTTACATCTCACAACTCATTCGCTACTAAAGGGCTAGTGGTCGTTACAGTGACTTCCTTGATAGAGCTCAGTTGCTTACAAATAGACTACTTAAGCAAGGGTACGTTACAAAAAACTTAAAGTAATCACTACAGAAGTTTTACTGTCGACATCACGATCTTGTGGATCGCTATGGGATATCTGTTTCCCAGATGACAACAATTGTTTTTCCTCTATCGGATTCGACTTTACTACCGTAGTTGACACATGTGACATGTTCAACACGGCGGATGTCTTATAAGAAGCAGGAGATGCTTACTTAACCGGTACACCCGATCTCACCCGTGGTTTTTATTGGGTCCGTGTTGTTCATCTGTATGTGTGTCTTCATTTTTCTTTTTTGTCCCGTCGTCAAGTGGTGTCCTTGTTTCTTAGTGTGTCTGATTTTGCCATTGTCCATGGATTGTTCGTTCTTTTGATTGACGGTTCGGTTCTCACTTACTTTACGGTATTTCATATTAATTAAATACCTTTTAATTCTAGGTATTTGATTAATAATTTATTTCATTTTAGTTGATTTCAATTTTCAGATTTATATTTTTGTTTACAGATGTGACATTAATACACGTATATATATGATGTATTTTTTATTATTACTTTGTAGTAAACATAGTAAACATTGCATAATCTTCAAAATGATGAAGGAGGCAATTATATGGCAGAAGCAGAAGCAGAAATGGATAGCATATATTTATATTTACAGGTACTGAACATTTACTTGTAGATTTATTAACATTTATTTTTGAAATCTTTACAAGTATATTTATTTTTGGACTTTGAATTTTTTTATTTTCATACAGGTATTTATTTTTGTAAGACTATTTATTTATTTTCTGAGGAAAATTTTGAATTTATTTAGATTTACACTTACATTTATATTTGGATATTTTCGACATCATTCATAAGGGCAGATCCTATTCCGGATCACTGCAGGAAATGAACATCAAGCCGAAGGCAGATAACAACTTCTCCAGCAGTAAGGAAAAAAAGGTAAAGAAACATCATACGAACTATGGAGATACGAAATATTCGGACTACTAAGAGACAAGATGGTAATGTTGATGAGGTTGAGACCATCATGGGCGAGTTTTATAATGCCAGACAGTTAGAAGATGAGGATGTTTTTGCATGGAGACAACGATATCGACACATACCTCCAGCAATTTACGAAGATGCAGAGAATGATCTACATCAGATGCTGCGAGCAGGAGTCACCAGGAAGTTGCATAGTCCATACGAGTAAAACGTCGTACTGGCCAAGAAGAATAATGCCATGCCATGGATTGAAGATATTTTGGATTGTATGGCAGGAAAAAAGTATTTCTCAACCGTAGATATGCGCACCGGATATTGATCATCGGGTAGAGATATTGGGGGAACACAAGGAACGGACAGCGTTTACCGTCAGCTAGCCCACTTGGACTGTTTGAATACAACAGAATGCCTTTCGGGCTTACTTGCGCTCCAGCCACATATCAACGACTGACGCAAACCTCAACATGAACATATGCTGCTTGTTTATTGATGATATCATCATTTTTGGCCGTACATATGAAGAACACCTGGAACGGTTACAGATGGTCTTCGACAGGATACGCCAGGCCAACTTGAAGCTCTCGCCATCAAAGTGTTCTTTCTACAAGCCTAGAGTCAAGTTTGATGGACACGTAGTATCAGAAGCTGGAGCAGAGACCGACCCAGAAAAAGTCTAGAAAGTAACCAACTGGCCGACTCCTAAAATGCCAGAGGATGTGCAAAGATTCATTGGCTTTGTTGGATACTATAGGAGATTTATTGCCAACTTCAGCAAGATTGCGAAACCTCTCACTTCCCTCATGCCATCACCAACCACCAAGAAAGGCAAGAAAAAGAAGCATGAGCAGAGACCTCGGCAGTGGAGTGACCAACAGGAAACAGCATTCGCAACATTGAAAGAACGACTGATATCAGTACCAACCTTAGGTTATGCGGACTACAGCAAGCCTTTCGAGCTGCATATCGTACAACTGCACCCAACATGATGTTACTGGTCACTCACCTTATTTCCTCATGTTCGGCCGTCATCAAAGATTGCCCATAGGCCTTGCATTTGGATTTGTGAAGGACAACGATAGAAAACCACAGTCTGTGTATGTCCAAGAACTTAAGGAAATAATTCTGCAAGCCTACCATCTAGCTTCTGGATCAACTTTTGAAATGTTTGCATTCAATTACAAATTTCAACAATGTTTTAGTATCAAGCATAATTTTAAAGACTGAAGAATTAAATAAAATGGTGCAAACCTTGGTAAATTTCTTGAAAGTCTCCAAGACAAGCTATTTTTAGAAATTCTTCTTAGCAATAATGCTTTTTTAAAATGAATTTAAATCAATAAAACATTTTTAATAATGAAATTGCAAAAGTTTTTGATTCCAATTTTGGTTTACATTCCTGGAACTCTCAAAGACCAGTTATTTTTTTTGGAATTCTACCTGCAACCATAACTTTTTCAGTTTCTTTCAGTTAAAATAATAATTTTCAAAAGTCAAATTGCAAAAATCTTTGATTCTTATTTTGGTAAATTTCCTGAAACTCTCAAAGACCTATTAATTTTTGGAATTCTACCTAGCAACCATATCTTTTTCAGTTCCTTCCAGTATGAATAATTATTTTCTGTAGTGAAATTTCCAAAATCCTGTATTCCAGTGGTGGAAAATTTCATGAAACTTAAAAAAAAACAGATATTTTTTTTTGGAATTATACTCAGCAACCAACCATTTTTTGCAAACATTTCATTGAAAACAGCCATTGTTCAAAATTTTCTGAAACCAAGTCTCTAATCAATTAATCAACATCGATGTCAGAAGGTGTCATTGGAAATCAAATATTAACGAAATCTAAAAAAAGGCAAATAAGTCTTCGGTTAGTCAACTTTTGTCAAATTTACACAAATTCAAAGTCGGTTCTCTTGAATTTTGTTTTTAATCAAGAATTTTCAACCTTCGCGAAGATTGGTGAATTTTATTTTAACAGATTATTGTAAGATATATTTTCTTTTTAATTATATAATAAAACAATTACGGTCTTGTGTATCAGTCTATATCGGTTTAAATAGACCTCTAATTATATTGACTGACTCACGATATCGGCTTAAATAGACATCTGCAAAAGACCATACTTGTATAATACAAGTATCACATGACCGTCAAACATGTTTCACGATTTAAAATACTATTATATAGAATAGTTCTAAATCATGCTTGTTAACCTTTTTTTATTTTACAAATGATTCCAGTAAATATAGCTCTGTCTAAAATTTCTATATTGCTAAATTCTGAGTAAGGGAGCCATTTGTAACCCTCATCCACTAGCTTTCTTGAAAATAAAACATGTTAACATAATGTGTACATATTTTAAATGACCAAAGTTTTATTTTCAAATAGATCAAATAAATGGATCCTTGAATATTTCCGATTCTGACTAAGTTTTGTCATTCTTTTGCCTAATACTACTTTTTAGTAAACAAATATCATTTTAAGTAGGTATCAAATGAAAGCTAATTATATTTGCTTTACAACTATTACAAATAATGGCCATTCTTATGTAATATAAAGATCATAGATCAATAAAACTTACCCCTAGCCCAACAAATTTACTGTAAAATTGTCATTTTTTGTCTATGTTCGCTTAAAAACAGAACACGCAAAATGTGTGTTGTATATGACAATGTTGCATAAATTATATCACGATTTCGTATTTTAACTGCCATTTGTCGACTAAGACTCAGTATTTTTCCTGAAATTGATGAAAAATGGGAATTTTCAACATTTCAGATTTGTCCAAAGTTCACTGTTAAATCGTTATATATGGCAAATCTGGAGGTTATATCTGAATGTATGCCAATCAATTGTTCTAAGCGATACATAAGTTGTCTTAAATCATTGCTAAGAAAAAAAAGAAGTGTTTGATGTGACTATAAATACCGAAAATCTTACCCCTACCCTAACAAAGTTTTCTTAAAACTGTCAATTTTTTGCCTATGTTCGCAAGAAATTAACTGAAATGACAATATTGCATGAATTACATCACGATTTGGTAATCTAATAGCCATTTGTTGACTTCAACTCAACATTGTGCCCGAAATTGATGAAAAATGGGAATTTTCAACATTTCAGATTTGGCCAAAGTTCACTGTTAACCCGTTATATATATGGCAAATCTGGAGGATATATCTGCAGATATGCCAATTAATTGTTCTAAGCGATACATAAGTTGTCTTAAATCATTGCTAAGAAAAACAAGAAGTGTTTGATGTGACTCTAAATACCGAAAATCTTATCCCTATCCCAACAAATTTTCCTTAAAACTGCCAATTTTTTGCCTATGTTCGCAAGAAATTAACCCAAACATACAAAATGTGTGTTGAATATGACAATGTTGCATGAATTGCATCACGATTTGGTAATCTAACAGCCAGTTGTTGACTTCAACTCAACATTGTGCCCGAAATTGATGAAAAATGGGAATTTTCAACATTTCAGATTTGGCCAAAGTTTACTGTTAACCGGTTTTAAATGAAACATCTGGAGGATATATATGCAGATATGACAATTAATTGAACTCAGCGATACATTAGTTTTCTTTAAACAGTGTTTAGAATATCAAGGGGTGTTTAATCTGACTCTGAAAACAGAGAATCTTACCCCTACCCCAACAAATTTCCCTAAAATTGTAAACTTTTTGCCTATGTTCGCAAAACAATAACCTGAACACGCAAAATGCGTGTTATATATGAAAATTTGCGGGGGGATAGGTTCCAAAAATCACAAAGATTATTCTAAACAAAATATGTCGGTCTAATGCTGATATAAAGCAGGTATTTGCATTCCTTTGAAACTTTGTCTTGCTCTTTAACCATTATTTTTATAATAAAACTTCGGCTAATGCGTTACTCCTCATAAGAATGCACGGTTCGCGTTAGTGACACGTTTAAAACAACTTTCGAAAAACTCCTACATATCGCACACATTGCGTGTATAACGTACCTCTAGCGTTCGTTTAACGTGCGCATAACTTATCAACAACACGTTTGCAAATTTCGTGAAATTTTGAGCATTGAGCATGTTCAAAATTTTCCGACGCACCCAACGTTCAACAACGCACACCAACGTGCGTTGACGTGTTTGTAATGTGTTAATAGAATGTGCATCTAATTTATATAACGCACGCAAGAGTATTCGAAAATATTCTCACACGTCGGCACACGTTGGCGCTGTACGTTATAGTGTGACAGGGACACTGTAGACGGGTATGCATTTAGAAACTTTCGAGCAAGATTTTTGATTATCATTACAATTTTGAATAATGGAGTAAATACACATTAAACAAATTCTCTACAAATACATGGTAAATCAAGCAACGGAAAAACGCTTTTATTGTTGTTCTCCATCTTGAAATCTGAGTTTTTTGTTGTCATTTCAGAAAAACGCCCTATAATGCCTGTATCTTTTTAAATTGGTAGGGCCTGATTGGGTACAGAGTAGACGTAAAGCATGTTTTATTGGCGAAACGTTGAAAGGTTTGACGGACTATTCATAGATATTGTTATTAAAAACGGTTATGTTAATCGATCATAGCTTACACTTAGTTTTTCGATTATCATTTGAAGTATTAAATAAAAAAAATAATAACACGTTACAGCAATTGTAAGAATACTTTGCCGGTTAATTTCATGTTTGTTTACCACCCCGCGTGTAGAGTAATTAAGACTTGGATTGAACATTTTTCAACACCTAGCAATGAATTCCCATCAAACCGATGCAAAGTGCCATGTTGAAATTACTGTAAAACTCATTGTCGAAGGCGTCTTGGTGACAATAAATTGTTTTTCGGTTGCTTAGTTATACCATGTATTTGTAGAGACATTGTCACAAGCTTAATTACGCCATATACTTACATTGTTTATGTACATCGTATACAATTTCTTCAACATTTGTATACATTTGTCATCAATTTGAATTGGAAAGTGATAGCAAGTTTAATCAATTTTACTTCTCAAATCGATCGAGTGTCATTGAGTACATGAATAAAGGGGAGATGATATTTATTAATTTTTAATTCTAGACTTGTGACAAGGTTCCATCCATGCAAATATTTTCAAAATTTGTCTGAGGTTTCTACACTGTTGGTTTCTATGCATGATCTAACTTAAATGATACCTCTCTTTCACACAATGATTTTATGAATAGAATTCGTTTACCATTTAAAAAAACACATAATATATAAACATTTTATTTCTCTTTAGCGGTATATAGCATAACAAGTATCACTTTCCACTGAACAAAGGACGTGAAGAGATATGGAGCAAATAATCACATATACATATCCTATCTTAGTAAAGAAATTCTGCATTATATCTCTCTACTTTTGAATGACACATTTAAAATATATAATTGATAGTTCCAAAAAGTTTAGGTCAAATAAGCTACGTTGCTCAAAGCGACTACAACACGTTTTTACATGCATCTATATTGGGGCGCTTTTAAGGAATATTTATTGCCATATTTGCAGTTTTAAAAACATATTTGACATAAAAATGATTATTTTTTTTAAATTCAATTGCGAAATTTACATTTTTCGAGGACCTTGTTTAAGAGCATCTAGCTAAATGAATGATAAAAATACGTATTAATAAAAATAATTTTGGCTTTCCATTTCCGGACTGTTGGTTATTTGTTCTCTATCAGCTTTTTAATATCTTTCTGAGGGTCTAACCCCCTACCCAATGGAGTCCAGAGTACATCCAAAATTTGAGATGAAGTCTACAGTCCATTCTTTATTTTTTATTTTTTTTAACTTTGAAGTAAAAATAAAAAAAACTATGACTTTTGAGTCCGTAGAGGCCATGGACTCAAGTGGTCAAAGCCAAAGTACGCACAAAATAAGGCAAAAGTCCGGATTACAAAAAGGGGGTTATATCCTCCTTGTCTTATTTGATCTTAACTGTAGAGACACAAGATGTTGAAAAAGCAACCTAGCTACCTAAATGAATGGAAAAATAAATAATCAACCAATCAATCTAGGTTTTTGGGGTAGCCATTGTCTCTGTTTTGAAAATTAACATAATGATAATTTGGCTGAATGATATCAAATAAGAAAAAGAAGGGAAACGGGGAATGTGTCAAAGAGACAACGACCCTAAGGGGAGAAATAACAACTCAAAGCCACCATAAGATCTTCAATGAACGGTGAGGAAACCCCACACCCAACGGTAGGTCAGAGTTGGCCCCTAAATAAAAGAGTAATCAAGTTCAGCGAAATAAGCATCTTCCTAGACTCCGATAGACATAAAGTGAACTAACTAGAAAACAGACAAGACGACACACAAATGTATATTTCAGATTAATTCAGCACCTTTCTTTGGTGAAACAGGGAACAAAGTCATATTATTTTACAAAAACGACAAAAGAAGTGCATAAAAATGAATAATTAACACATCAAATAAAAGAAACCAAAGCATGGATGCCATGAACTCCAACAGTATGCTGTCGCAAGGTGAGTTTTACCAAACAGGAAGAATTTTATTTTCTAATTTTGTACCAAACTATTACACTAAAATATTTAGCTTGACAAGCTCGGTAACAAAGAAAACAATAACTTAACTGTTATTTCGGTATTTTGGGTAATGGGTACTTCTTTTTTGACTACTTTTGGATTATGGCTTTCGATATTGTTTGATTTTAAAGTTGGTGATGAAATTTTACTCATTGAAACACTTACAGCATAACAAAATTAACTGCCTATCATGCAACTTTGGTATCTACATCTTTTTGGACTTGCATATCGAATTTGACGAAAATTGTCACCTCAGCACTAAAATTTACATTAAGAGGGACAATTATAATTTCAAAAATATATATTATTCGCTTGCGGAAAATTTTGAAGTTTCGGTCCGAACTCTGATTCAAGATTCTTTCTTTACTTACTAATGGGGTTGTATTTTTTAAATGTCTACGGCCTTTCAATAGCCATTGCTGTTGAGTTGCTACCAGACACTACCTCAAATACATCGGCAAACGAATACCGAAGCAAGAACGAGGAAAGGGGAAATTCTAAAATCATAAATCCAAAATCACGGCAATTCACAGCAACACGAAATCAGACAGTATGACAAAGACATAACAAACAAACAAAAATGAACAAAAAATGCCACAAAAAGGGAAGGTTTGGCTTGTCGGTTTAATCAACCATTTCTTTTGAAATGCCTGTACCAAGTTGGGACCATTGCGGTCGACAATTCTGCCGGTGGTTTCCATCTGATTTGTCTTTTTGTCTCGCGCACCTCGTCTCTCTCAATATGTTTGGTAATTTTTAGGGATCGCAAATTCGCAAAATTCGATTGATTAACCGGTTAATCGTTCTTAAAAGAATTATGAAAAGTAAATGTAGTCAAATTTTACATCTTTTTTTCAAATGACAACTATAATGAATCTATTTTAACGCTTTTTACAATTATTTTAATTATTACTGAATTAATTACTTAGAAATCCATTGTTATGTAAACAATTTGTTAATTATGTTGTCTTTGATTTGTATCCAATCAAAGAAAAACTAAAAACACCGATTTCTGATTGCACAAATTACATTAAACAACTGAAACAATTTTTGACGCCGAGTACTCGAACATCGAATTGGATAAACGGTTAAAGATTATTCGACCGGTTACTAGTAATTTGTTATTACCCCCATTTGCTTATTAGCTCACCTGGCCAAAGGCCATTTGAGCTTATGCCATCACTTGGCGTCCGTCGTCCGTCGTCCGTAAACTTTTCACATTTTGACTATCTCCTCTGCAACCACTGGACCAATTTTAACCAAAATTTTATAGGAATGATGTATGGTAGGTCCTCCACAAAGATTGCCGAACTTTTTCCGATCCGCCAAAAAAACATGGCTACCAGGGCCGAACATAGTTTAACAAAGGACCCTATGGGAAAATGTACATTTTGGCTATCTCTTCTGAAACAACTGAACAAAACTGAACCAAATTTTACAAGAATGATGTATGGAAGGTCTTTTACTTAGATTGCCAAATTTTTTCTGATCCGTCAAAAACCATGGCCACCAGTGCAGATCATAGTTTAACATGGTACCCTATGGGAAAGGCATATATTTGCTATCTCCTCTAAAGGTACTGAAGCAAATTGAACCAAATTTACAGGAATGATGTATGGAAGGTCCTTTATGTAGATTGCTGAAATTTTTCCGATCCGCTAAAAACATGGCCGCCAGCGCAAAAAAAAGTTTAACATGGGAACCTATAGGAAAAGCATATATTTGCTATCTCCTCTGAAGCTACTGGAGCAAATTGAATCAAACTTTGCAGCAATGATGTATGGAATGTCCTTTACTTAGATTACCGCAGAACATAGAAAAGTAGTTTATGCAGATTATCGAAATTTTTGCCGAAATATGTTTTATCTCTTCTAATCTAAGTTTCTAAACTAAACTGAAATTTTTAGAAAAGCCAATTTAAATTCGAGCTAGGCTACTGTTAAGTTAGGAATGTTCACTGTTTTAATTGAAAATACTTATTAATTCAAATATTTTTTTTTGTTTTATCAGAAACTGACTTTTTCGTAAGTTCAACATAAGCAACGTTTATTCCGGAAAAGACAAAATAAAACGATTTAATGAAATCGGTAAAAATGCTCGTGATAATGAAAGTTTAATGTGGGTGTGGTGGAGAAAAAGTATGATGGTTTCGCACGGATAAATCCATAAAAAGCCAAAAAGCTAGCTGGAAAATCATAAGTTGATCAGCAATTCCTCTAGTCTTTGTATGCTAATAATCTGTCAACACATCCAGTCTGATTTCTTACACCTTTACAGAGTTCACGTGAACCTGTCCTGCAGGTTATTTCTCGGAATAGTGTCCGACATTGAACTGTCAGTTTAGAATATGTCCCGCTTCCGTGTACTTTAATCTGCAATAGAAAATTGTAAATTTTTTACAAAGGAATAACAGCAGTAAATTTGTAAGTATAAAAATAATGATGATAATAATAAGTAATTTTGGATGTAGACTTTATTTTCAAAACCCAGCGAAAAAAAATGGGAGGCATTTTTTTAACTCCAATAGACTAAAAGAATTCAAATTAACATTTTTATTACTTTTTTGCTTCGAGAAAAGTTCTAAACTGAAAAAAAAACTAAATATATATTTGAAATATTTAAAAATCCGTTCATTCATCCATTCGTATTCTTTATTGATTGACGTTAAAACGTAGTATAAACAATGTACAAGTATTTGCTTCTTACAATGTACAAAGCTGTGTAATCTAGAACTTTTATCAGTCGTTGTTTCATGCTTTTGTTTCATAACTCTTTTGAATATATTTGCATTAGCTAGAAAAGAATCGAAAACGTACAGACGTTGCTTAATACATTGTAGCAACCTTTATGTTTTGAAAATAACTTGCAGATGCATATGCTCGAAAGCTTTTCAAGAAATAATCCTACGGTAATGAAAAATGTTATAACCTTCAGAAAAATGCTACAAAAATAAATATAAAGCTTGATTGTAAAACGTTTCTGCAAACCCAATACATCGGCACACGAATAACGCAGCAATAAGAGAGAAATGGTGGAAAATTCTCAATTCAAAATTACAAAAAACACCGCAATGAAGATACGACAAATACAAAACAAATGAAAAACATTCGCATGGAATGCCATAAAACGACAGCACTAGAAGTGAGAACCCTCTCAAAACTGAAGATATCATTTGGTGATCAGGAAGGTTAAGCATGATCTGCTCCACGCGTGGAATCAACCACCCTGCTATAATGTCCGGTTTTCTCACAGTTAATGTTTAGTCAGAAGAAATATATGTACCCGCGGACTCGAAGTATTTAAAAATCTATATAACTCTTACATATATGTATCACTCTCAAACAGAAAAGTGCTTCAAAAACTAACTTGGAAGTTATATGTGTTTCACAAATTTTGCACTTAAACAGATATAACATCCAAAACATATAAATGTATAATATGAATACATATAAACAAATGTACAAAATATAAGTTTACCATATGAATACAAAATAATATACATTGATATCTAAGCACATATCATATCTTGTTATAGAATAAAAAAAATATTGCGATTTCTGTAAATAAGATATATATATTCTCACTGTTATATGTAATTCTATGTCCTAAAGACACGTTATACATGTAATCAATTTGGGAACTTGTGAAGAATTGATAACATTAATATAGTCGTTTCCTGTGATGATCATGGCGCCATCCATCTACAATGCGTGGTTACTTTAGACAACGTAGAAGAATTCTTTTGTATTGTCCAGTGGGGTTAAATGAGGTATGTACAACAATGAATTTTTGTATCCAACCTTATTTTTCTTATAAATATATAATATTAAAAAGTGACAAATAACCACTGAAATGATATGGAATAAACGAGGACGAAATCACAGTGCCTATCCATACATGGTAAAGCAAAGAAATGGAACAACGTTTTAATTGTTGTTTTTATTGTTGTTTATCAACTTATAGCCAGCACGAGGCTCTCAACTATGAACTTTGGATATAAGAAGTTCAGGAACCTGTACTCGACATCCATCTCTTTTTCATCCAATGGATGTGGGATCGTCAAGAAACATTTATCGACAAAATGTTTTTACAATCGCTGTCATCCGTTGCAAGATAAAAATTCTTGCCCGTCCCCAAAACATATAAACAACAACAGGATCGCATCTAGTCAGATGCTAGAAAACTTAGCATAATAAAATCTTGAGATGTGGGCACTATAACACAGATGATCAGAATATCATTAGGAAATAAAAAAAAAACAAAAATTGGAAGCATTATGTGTAAAACTTTTTTACTAATTGAAAAATTATAATAAAGGATGTGTCAATTTCTGCTTAGGCAATTATATTTGAACTTATGTTTTATTAATACATTTTTTTTGTTCGTATCAGACCCCAAACGTCCCGGTTCTACCTTGAATCTAAGCAATATATTATTTGATCACTTGTTAGTGCGTTTAGTTTGTAATACTTTTGTCATATTTCTGTATTTTTAACTATTTATAACAAACTATCGTGGCTACTGACAATTTACTTTCTGCAGGCGGCTTTTTTGACGACTAATATATCTTAATGTATTGAAACTTTATGTAACACTTTTTCATGGATAATAATAGAATCTGATTTATTTTCAATGGTCTGCTAAAAATGTGCAAATATTTACAAAATATATAACAATAATCAATACATTGTGATTATAAATACAATTAACAAAAAAATGAAAAGTATAATACATATGCTATATTTGATCTGTATATGTACATGTATGCTCTATCTATATTTCAGCTATGGTGTACTTGTTTTTGAGAGAATTTCTCTTATGAATGCACTGTCATACTTTCAGATTTTGTCAATTTGAGATTCGGTTGCTACCAGATATATCCGCCATTGAAAGAGAGCTTTGACTCACCATAAAACCGGTTCAACTGACTCTTTCTTTTGAAATGCCTGTAATAAATCGTACCATTACCGTTTACAATTTTGCACCTATTTTCATTATATGACCTTCGGATTTTGATTCCTGACTAACTATTGATAATTTGTAATTTTCCCAATTTTACACAGAAAAACGTTTAAAGCGATATCATGCATTATCAACTTTAAATGTACTTCACCTTAAAGTTATGGCCTAACAAATTACTCACATTTCTTGCGATTATTTTTGTTACCTTATATTTTTTAAGGATGAAGATACCGTTTCATTACATGAAGTACTGTCTGGTAATGTTGGTAACTCTTTGTTCTGGCCAAGAATCCTTTGTTCCCTTGACTGAATATTATAGACTTTTACAGCGGCTGAACGAAATGAGAACCATGCAGATGTTGACTACAGCTCTCGGCTTTGGTAAGATAAAAATATGTTAATTTAGTAAGATAAATTATATAAGCGGTAGCATAGAGAAACCAAAGTGCTTTCTATAAAACTATCATTTCACTTTGTGGAATTAAGATTTTCTTTAGATTGATATTCTACAACATTTGCTGAAAAAAATATTACATAACCAAAACCGGATATAAGATATACCCAGTATTCATTTCCAACAATGCTTTTTAACTGAAGGTTGCTCACTCATCACATTTTTAAATTTGGGTCAGATTTCGGAGCCCCTTAGGTTTTCTTCAATTCAATGGCTTAAAGAATTTTGCACGCAGACCCGCACTTTTTATTTTATAAATATCTTCTTTATAGGTCAAAGAAAGAAATCTGAAAATTTTTCATTAAATACTTGATATCATCTCTTAGTTTTTGACAAAAATTTTTCCTGATGTTAAATTAAGGGAAAAGTCATAGAAATCCATTTGCTGCCAATCTCTTAAATGTTTTGTGTCTCCGAAAAGTTTACAAGGACCTATATGTTTCTTTTTTACAATGTCGTTTAGTTTACAATGCTTAATCCATTAAATTAGATTTCAGAAAATCCTTGATATAAATAACATCAGGAGTGAGCCACCTTAAGACATGTTAGAATAAAAATCATATGCCGACTCTTTAAGGAGGCTCACTCCTGATATTGTTTATATCAAGGATGTCTTGATACCTATTTTAATTTACTAAGCATTGAAGACTAAATGAAATCGTACAAAGAAATATATAGGTCCGTGTGCTTTTTATCGAGATACAAATCATTAAAAAATTTGGCGGGAAATAGATTTCTCTGGATTTTTTCTTAATTTAACATTAGGATTATTTTTGTCTAAAAGCTAAGAAGTTATATCAAGAATTTTATGAAAACTTGTCAGGTGTCTTAATTTGACCTATAGAACATATTCGTGAAATGAAAAGTGGGGGTCCGTGTGCAAAATTCTTCAAGCCATTGAACTGGGCAAATCAAGAGGAGTTCAGAAATCTGACACAAATTCAAAAATGTGACGAATGAGCCTCCTTAATTTTCTACTTGTTGAAATACATCGGAATACAAATACTGAAGCACAAATTAAGAAGAGGGAAATTCCTAAATAAAAAATCAAAAGCACGGAAATTCAGATAAAACACCAATAAAGACAAAATGACAAAAACAAAAACGAATATACAAAAAATGAGCAAGAATGCCTTAAACTGGGGCATTACCCACCGATTCTTAAGGTATACTAGGTTTCGAAAAGGAAGCATGATCTGCACTACAAGTGGCATCCGTAACACTGTTAATGAAAATTATGGTTTTGCCATAGTCGTTGTTTCTCAGTTCGGTAACTAACTCTGGATCTACTGAAAATGTCTATTCAGATTTGTACATATAAACGTTGCAAACATCTGTCATATAATCGTGACATCCGTTGAAATTTGTAGTGACAAATGCATTTATTTAGTGGTATATTTGGTGTAAAAGTTTTTGAAAAAGTAATTTTGACATGTTGACAAAATTTGTCGTTTTTATAAAATGTTAGATATGTACGGGAATACGAGCATCCATCTTGTGCATAAGTAAAACTAAGTTGCTGTTCTTCATTTTCAAACGAGTACCTTAACAAAAATCTATAGAAAGAAAATTCGTAAATCAAAAATATGGACTGCAATGAAGATGCATCACTTATAGAGGTAACATGACAAAGACAAAAAAAAACAAAAAAACACCAAAAATGAACAAGATGCCTACCCCACAATACTAGGGCACTAGCACTGAGAACACCCACATATGATTATAATATATTCAGACTAGTAACAGGTTTAAATTTAGAAACATTCCTTAAAGTGTCTAATTTACGGAAGGAATCCCGTTATTCGAGACTTTCGAAACAGGAGTCTCTGTGTAGTATGCTTAGTGGAGACCATGAATACCTGAGTACTAGTTAAAAGAGTCTAACTGAATAACTTTGCCCTTATATAAATAAAAATCGATCACAAATAACTTCTGATGAAATTAGTTTGCAATGTGACCACTGTAAAATACCTTGATTGAATAAAAAATATTGTCGGGGCTTTCTACAAATTTGATTACAATAATGTCACTCTTTGCTCAACATTACACGTAAAGCATCTTAATGATAGAATTTAGCAATATTCAATGAATTAGGAACAATTTAACCGTTCCATATTTAGGTATATATTTAACTCTACCAATCTTTCGTCATCGTCACGACCACGAGGGCGTCTTTAAGACAAAGGAAAAACGAATAATGAATCAGAAAAGTAGAAGGATTTCCCTCCTATTTATCCAATGTAAAAAATATACATTACATGTATAAAAGGTGAAACGGATGAGTGGGAAAAGGCTATATAACGAAATAAAATAAAACACTATTAAGAGCTTGGGTAAATAGCTGGATAAAAATATGCTAGAAGTTATGTCCTTGTGAAGTGTGCATATAATATTAATTTTATATCATGTGTAATGGTCATCCTATTTTTCAATTGTTTTTGCAAGTCATTACTGCTTTAAAATATTTAACGAAAGGATATGAAGTAAATGAACATGTGACCATAACACATATGTTCACTCCAACTCTCATAATTTTATTGAGCTGTATGGCCATTTCGGAAATTAATTCCTCATCATTAAGTCTGTATCATCATCCAATTAATACAAATATCTATAAGCAAGTATATAGAAAATGTAGGGTAGCTTTTTTCATATCTTTAACTTTTTTAACAAAGTCGAAATGGTTCCGCGGTAGCCATTTGTTTGGGGATTGCGATTATAAATTTCGATTAGACTCGAAACGATTTAAAAATTTCCAAATTTGACTATCTAATCAAAAACTTTGAACACAGTACACCGCACAGCCTACAGTATTCAGTAGTTTTCATGTTATACGATGACTATTCATTTTCATTTTAGGTTCTGGTGTATTAATCGGCAATAGAAACGTATCACCTAGTCCATCAGTATCTTGCCAAATGACAATGATAAATCAGGCTGCAGCATTAGCAGCTCAAAATACAAGGGAATGTCCAACCCAAAGTCCATGTCCGACGACAACTTCAACAACATGTCCGACGACGACAACATCAATATGTCCTACAACGACGTCATGCTCTTCGTGTGATCCTATACAGACTAGCTTAGATAATTGCAGAGCAGAGATAGGACGATATCAATTTTGTGCTATGTATACGAATAACGTGGCTTGTAATACTGGCACGGGTGGTCGTTGTGAATTTACGACCAGTTGTGTTCCTGTAGACCGAACACCATAATACAAATATATAAAATATCGCATATAAATTATTTTCAGACACAAAATTATTCACAAAAACGATTTCAAATCTTACTGGTTTTTGATTTGTCCTAAGTTAAAACTTGAACAATATTTTCTTTCTTGCACTCAATTATTTGGTCTGTTTAATACATGTGTATACATTTTACAGTTTAGATTTTATACTTCATACTCTTAATCCATCCGTTATTAACGTATAAAGAGTATACTAAAAATACAGTGATTTAAAATAAATGTTAACATTTTACACTCCGAGCTGTAAATGAGTATTTAGTTGATCTCAAGCAAAACTAATTCAAGGCGATTAAAAACTGATACAAAATGTATGTTCAGATCGATCATTCAGAAGTTCTTTAGTTAGTTGACAACTACATGTATACGCATAATATGCCCGACGGAGAGTCCCATTATAAATGTATGTATGTTTGGTTGTTTTCTTTAATGTTTCCTCATTGTTTGGATGTTTTTGGTCGTTCGTTGTGATTAAATTTCTGTCATTTTTTTTATGTTCGTCTACATGCTTACTGCAACTTCTGGGATAAATATATGTATCCAGCGATTTTAAAATGTAGTGAATCTTACATACCTATAATAGTCTTAACTGTGCACCTCCGGCCACAGATACGGAAATACATTTGCATATTGATACGGTTTTTATGCCTGAGATAAGTTTTATTCTCTCGACCATGACCTCAAAATGTGACCATACTCAGGTAAATTTACCCTTTCACGATATATACGTTTCTGTGATTCTGAGTAAAAATACAAACAGTTCCCGCAAAAATGACGTCGTAGGACAATCAATTCAGATGTCACATTTATTATGACGTAGCATTTTACCCACTCAAAGGCACATTAGCGCGTGTGCAAAATTCAGGATCTCAGTTATCGTGAAAGGGTCTATTCTGTTAATATGTATTTCACGTGAAACTCTTTTAACATGTATTAACGTGAAATTGACGTTAAAAGTTAATGCGAATTACGCGTGATTTCAATTGGAAAAAATACAAAGGTGCCTTTTTGTATTAAAAACAACAAATGAAAAACTGATGCTTGACTTTTCCTTTAATATCAAAAAATGAATATAAAATTTGATCTATATACTTTCCCATATGAAATTGTCATCATGCGTTTAACGTAAAATTCATATGAAAATTCATGTAAAATTAACATTAATTTCACATGAAGTTCATGTTAACATTTTCAACTCTACTCATTGCAGTTTGGTTTGTCTTCGTTTTGAAAAAACACATTGAATGACGTTTGATATATACTGGTGCAGTTTTTCAATGATATTACACCCTGACCCTTTATGCTATTTATGATTTCAATTTTTTTAATACATAAAATCGAAGTCTTGTCAATGAAAATGTAAAAAATTCTTAATAGAAAAAGAAGATAGGTTTTATTGTTCCCAGTGCAGTGTCCTCACAAATAACACTTAAATACTGTGAATTCATTTAATTTCGTGGGTATCAATTTTCGTGGGTACACAAAAAAAAATTTTTTTCGTGGTATACGTAAATTCGTGGATTGCCAATTGATAAAAAAAATAAATAAAATAAAATAAACTTAAATCATTAAAAATAAAGATTCTAAAATTCATGGCTTTAGTACCTTCAGTAATGATGTCAAAAAATCAGAATTTAGAAATATACCTGTAATTAAAGTGTCACCTGTAATTAACAATTCATAGTAATGTGTAGATATTATGTAATTTGGTAATCATCTGACATAAACTCACTCTATTCCTTATTTAAAATAGACACCTGTATTGATTGCAAAATAAACATCTTTTCAGTGGAACATAATTAAAATTATAAAAGTTAAATAAATAATATCTTATCAAAACTAAATTGAGATGGGCCTTGTCAAAAATTCTTAACTGGTAATCAACACTCTAGCGTAATTGAAAAACAAAACAGGAAGCCAGTAACCGCTAATTTGTTAACTAAGAAACACTTGAAAATAAAGCATTTGAACTTATTTTGCTGCCATTAAAGGCTCATGAGAGTGTATATCTACCTTTTTTAGATATATCATGTTGTTTGGATTAATTGATTGAATATTGTTTAACGTCTACTCAGCAATATTTCAGCTATATCAAGGCGAGAACAAGTTTATTAATAAAAAATCACTTTGGGGTATGGAAAGGGTCATGGGACGGGAAATTCCGACTGCCACTGGAAAACTAGGGTGAAATCAAAAAGGGCGGAGAATTCAGCCTTGTAGCCGATCACCTACGGACCACTGAAAAAAGCTTGCTACAAGGGTTCTTTAACGTGCAGGAAGCGTGGCATTTCTTCCAACACGTGGACCTGAGTTTACATCCCATCCGAAAGATGGGTTGTGTATTTATTAATCCCGCACAACCACGGAATGGGTCCTATTTCTATATCCCGGGACCCTCGGGGTCAGCCCCGTTTAGGAGGGGTCAGCCCCGTTTAGGAGGGGTCACACCCGCAAGCCGGAGATACTATTTCCTATTTCTTTATCATGGGGTTCCCTCGGGTCCTCTGTTAGGAAGACTCATACTCCAAGCTCAGCTCAGGTACAAGTGCAAGTTTTATGGCTTCGTTAATCAGGTCCTTCATTATGTTCATTCACTTGTGTTTGGAGCTTGCACAAGAAAATCATATTTCGTTGAGTATTTGAATTCGTGGTTTGCAGACAATCTCGAAAACCACGAAAATTGGTACCCCACGAATAAAAATGAATTCACAGTACTCTAAATTTCATTTGAGAGTGCTGATATACAATTAATGACTTTGGATGAGAATGATGTCATGATTTATCAACCCAAGACATCTTATTATCACCGAGGCCATCGGCCGAGGTGATTATTAGATCTCTTGGGTTGATAAATCATGATATTAACCGAAATCAAAAGTTATCAATTGCTTTATTATTTGACTAACCATTTCCATAAAAAAAATTGAAGCAACAACTTGACAAGACATGCAAGAGAACCATAAACAATTTGGAGAATCAGGTATCAATTCATGTCCTTGGAATGACAGGATTTTGATCGATATTTGATGCTATTGTAATTTCACATCCAATTAACAAGAAAATATATATATATTTTTCAAATAATATTTTCAACAACTGATAACAATAAACAATTAAATCCCCAAAGGGACTGGTGGATTAGTGTCTATGATGGCAATGATCAGTATCTAATCTATTGATTGCCCATGTATGATATGAATAATTGCCTGTCTGTGTCGTGCATACAATGTAATTACTTATTTTTTACTATGGGTCTAATTATAATGATGATGGCAAAACCAAGAAAGGTACAAAAACCATGTTTTGCTCATCAAGAAAACATGCCTTTCTGACAGTCAGCAAGTATTTAATGGTGGCCATCTTCATTTGATCACACTAGCCAATCAATGGCAATCAAACCATTAGAGACAAATATTCAAAGAATTTTGATTTTATACCAGAAACCTGTTACATATTATGGATTCCCTGCTGTACACTCAACATAGACTAAACACTGACAGTACCATCTTGATCAAGTACAGTTTGAAATTTAATTCTAAAGAAGAGACCTGAATGGAAGGTTTGGGAATGCTGACAAGACGCAAAAGCTGACAAGACCTGAGCAGCAATACCCTGCTCTTTATGGAGATAATAATTCGTCCAAGAAACACACGAAGACATGAAAACGATGATCTGTGCCAAGTTCTTTGTGCAACAATGCATCTTTATTCGCGCTATGATATACATTCTCATGCAATTGAAAAATGACTGTTATGCATTGTAAATACTCAAATGACATTATCTTTTTTTTTGTTTGACCAAACGCTGATCAACGGCAATTAACACGCAACACCCCGGACTGAACATTGTCCGACGAACGGCAATCAACAGATCAACACCATACCTAATCCTATTTCGAATCCAACCCCGATCGTTGCAAAATATCGTCTGTTTCGGAATACGAACCTTGTCAACTGTTTCCAGGCAATACTTTGTATTTACCAATGTACGACTTCTTCAGTATTTTGTTTTTGAGTCGGCCATTACATGTATACGGAACGCGGACCTCGGAGAAGACACTGCAAAATGTATTTGGTACAGCAAACGTGGAACAGCCGTACTTTCCCATTCATTGATAACTAGAAATGTAAACAAACATTACGTCTTCCGTAGATTGTAAATAATGGACTGTTGTTCTCGACGGCTAATGAATTTGATTTTTTATTTCCAATGCATTGTTCTTTTATGATTTATTTCAAAACAGCCACATCTTTCCATTGACGGTTCAGGGAAGGACGTTTATGCCATTCATACGAATTCGGTCTTCCATATTCATACATCTACACACAAAATTTTATGAATGGGAAATTCATTCTGTGATTAATTAACGAATTCGGGCATCATTTAAGTGTTGAAAAGTTCGGGCAATCAAATAAATGTTCAATGAAAATAAACTATTGAGTGTCGGAGTTTTTTTATGAGATCAGAAAGATGTGTACGAGGTTTCCTGAAAAGGATTCTTTTAGCATGGGTATGATCACTAATGTTTGATTGCGTGAGGTTGGTCAACTGGGTCGTAACATAGGATAGAAACTAATCCAAAAAACCATGCGTAAATGTGTCAATATTTAACAAATTCATTACTGTTGGGATTTTACCTGGTTCTATTCTTAGGTACACGGTGACGGTTTCACATGTGTGGAACACCTCGCGTGACATTTTGCGCGGTAATGTTCATGATTTGCAAAGCCCTGTAGAGTATCGATTTAACCAATCAAAATCTTGGTTATTTTTAGTCAGATAATAATTTAAGTTTCTTCATGGATGTTGTTTGCAGGCTTAAGCAAATCTTGTAGAGAAGAACCGCAAATTATCTGTACACTATTATAAAAGTCAGAATGGATGTTGATTGCAGACATAAGTGTTTCATAAAACAAATCATTTAGAGATGTACCATAAACTATCTGTACACAATTATATAATTCGTTGAAGTTTATTCCAATAGAAATCTTAATTTTAACCGCACAAGTTACGTTAAAGTTTTGATAAATAATTTGGTGCATCATACCAAAGAAGAAATCAATACTTTACAAGTTTTGCGTAAAAAGGGGCATCTTCCATAAACCCATAGCAGTTCCCCGTAGTACGCGCTGCGACAGTCAGTTTTTCTCGGTGCTAGGCATTATAAAGGACTTTGTGATGCATATTTCACTTTAACCAGGTATAGCATTGTTGGCATTACATGAAGCTACTTTTATAGATTTTGTAAATCTGACTCTATACTTTGTAATTAAATTCAAGCTTTCATTTTTTTCAGTTTTGCAAAGNAAATGGTATGATAAATGCTCATATATGTCCATACACATCAGTTGTACAAACTACCTCATAAATGTTCATTCACGTCCAAACATATCTAAAACTCTATGGTCATACAAACATGGGTCATAAACACTCATACATATCCAGTAACTCCATTTCTTCTCTACACATGAAAACAGTCTTTCCCACGTTCATACTTTATACAAACAATATGCAAGAATAAAACTGAATATCTTAAGTGCTGTGAGTGTTTAAATATATTTTCATTTAATTTAATATAGTAATGTATTTAAAAATGTTTAAGAGCAACTGTCTTAAGCATAACATAAAAAAAAAACCATTTTTTTCAAATTGTGATGCAAACTCAATTGTACTAGCAAACTTGTTTTACTGATATCTTTCCTTAATAAAACAGATTCTTAAACAATCTTAAACAATCGTAGTTCTGCTACAATCATAAACTATATATATATATAATATAATTATATATTATATAACTATTAATTAAAAAATCTCTATGAATAATATAATGAAAAACTCTAAACCATATTTCCAAACGTTTCGGCTTTTATTACAGCCTCCTTCAGAGGAAAACTATAACTATGAATTGTTATACTAATCTGATGTAAATATGTCCCCTTCAAGTTAAGGTGTTTCACGGGGACTAAAAACAAAAGGATATATTTCTCTTATTTTTTGTGTGATTGGCAGTTTATTTAATTCACTTCAAAATTTTAGCAAAAAATCACCGAACTTGTTTTTCAGGAGTAGCTCCTAAAAATAGCAATAATATAGTCTTTATAGGAAAAAAATACTAATTTTAATTTTTAATATGAATAAAACAATAGATGTTGGTGCGCAAAATGGATGCACAGCTTAAGACACCTGAACCAACTTTAAAAGTCAGATGAACAAAAGAATAAAGGGATATGCCGAGCGCAGCATGATACGACCGCAGCATGTCGACCACTGAAATTTCAACAAATGTAGTTTAAAGTGAATGTGGACACAGTAAAGAGCTTGACACAATAATTAGATGGACACAAAAAGAAGCTTGACACAATTATTAGCTAGGAACAAGATAGGGAAAAATTCAACCCTTTTGATCACTTACTGATGAAAAAACGTAAGAGCTATGCAAAATATGTACTCTTAACTAAAACTTTACATCCATAGAAATTCAAAGAAAAAAAATCCATCGAAAAATAAAGTTATGACATATTTAGAAAAATTACAATTTTGGCCCCTTTGACCCCTTGTAGCTCGGAAACGGTAAGAGCTACACAAAATCCGTTGACATACTGCTGAAAGCTCAGATAAAGAGGAATCCAAAGAAAAAATCCCATTAAAATCCGATGACAAATAAAGATTTGACATGTTTAGAAAAATTGCATTTTTGGCCCCTTTGACCCCTTGTAGCTCGGAAACGGTAAGACCTACACAAAATCCGTTGGCATACTACTGACAGCTTAGATCAAGAGGAATCCAAAGAAAAAAATCCCATCGAAATCCGATGAAAAATAAAGATTTGACATATTTAGAAAAATTGCAATGTTGGCCCCTTTGACCCCTTGTAGCTCGTAAACGGTAAGAACTATGCCAAATCCGTTGATACTGCTGAAAGCTTAGATCAAGAGAAATCCAAAGAAAAAGAAAAAAATCCCATCGAAATCCAATGAAAAATAAAAATTCTACATAATCTGCAAATTCGCAATTTTGGCCCTGTTCGGCCCCTCATAGCTAAGAAAGGAAACAAGTTATCAAAAATCTAATAGCTGATTGCATATAAATTTTTCACAAGGAATCCATTAAAATAAAAAAATTTATTTTTTGGAGATTTGCCCCTGTTGGGCCCCATTTATCTCGTGAGCGTTACATGCTACTTGAAATCCGTTGGCATACTCCAGATTGAAAATTTCCTCAAGAGCACACTGAAAGAAACCCCATCAAAATCCAATTAATAATAAAGATTCTACAGACAAACATGTGAAAACACCAAATTTAACCCTTTTTGGCCCCTTTTTTAAAAACGGTTGGGCCACAATGACCAAAACTAAGCCAAGCTTCCTTTTGTACAAAAGAACATTATGTTAAAATTTGATAAGGATTGATCTACTGGAACAAAAGTTATTGACCAAAAACTAAAGTGTCTACAGTCAGACGACAACGACAACGACGACAGCACCATACCAATATACGACCGCAAAAATTTTTGCGGTCTTATAAAAACAAGAGGCTCTCAAGAGTCTGTATATCTCACCTGAGACCTATTCTGCATTAAATGGTATGTAAATCTATGTTCCATTCTGGCTGGAATTTTGGATGAGATACGTTTGCAAAAATCACAAACTTTGATGAAGTCACCCAAGGACAATTGTGACCAAGTTTGGTTACAATTGGCTCAGTAGTTTCAGATAAAACTAGAGGTACTGTGGTCCACTGGGCCACATATGAATACCCCCGCATGCCTAATATAATAAGAAGTTTAAATAAAAGGCTGATCTTTAAAGTCAACTGCGTCTTTTAATGTTATTCAAAAAACTTAATTTAGGCTAAGTATCAACATACCAATGTATCGGTAAACAGGAAGCAGTAGCGCAACAAACCTGAAAATAGCTTACACGGTACAACTCATCATCATGAAGCTCCAGACCAAATATGAAATCATTTCCACTTTTGGAAGAAGAGAAAACTTTGACGAAAAATTTTCATTAGTAGTGGTATATGAAACTAAGTATTAATGTATCGGCAAACAGGAAGTAGTAGCGCCACAAACATGAAAATATCTGACACTGTACAACTCATCATTTGGAAGCCTAATGCTAAATATCAAATCATTTCCACCTGTAGAAGCCGAGAAAACTTTGACAATAAAAGTGTTACGGACGGACGGACGGA
>MJUU01003314.1:0-26048 GCA_002080025.1 Modiolus philippinarum | reverse complement strand
AGAAAACTTTGACGAAAATTTTCATTAGTAGTGGTATATATAACTAAGCATCAACATACCAATGTATCGGTAAACAGGAAGTAGTAGCGCAACAAACCTGAAAATAGCTTACACGGTACAACTCATTATCATGAAGCTCCAGACCAAATATGAAATCATTTCCACTTTTGGAAGAAGAGAAAACTTTGACGAAAAATTTTCATTAGTAGTGGTATATGAAACTAAGTATTAATGTATCGGCAAACAGGAAGTAGTAGCGCCACAAACATGAAAATATCTGACACTGTACAACTCATCATTTGGAAGCCTAATGCTAAATATCAAATCATTTCCACCTGTAGAAGCCGAGAAAACTTTGACAATAAAAGTGTTACGGACGGACGGACGGACGGACGGACAGACGGACGGACACCACCATCACTATATACCCTCCGCTTTTACAAAGCGGGGGTATAAAAATATCTTAATGAGTTTTCTAAAAGAATCAAATGTATAAACCGCTTCCTGCTTTCGGCCATCTGGGATGAGATGCGTACCTCCAAATTTTTTTTACCCTAGGGACCAACAAAAGACTATAATGGCCAAGTTGGGTTTCAATTTGCTCAGGTAATTGGGTCCAATTTTAAAAATAACTTTCCCACAGGTGATCGTCTTGGATGAGGTGTGTACCTGAAAAACAACCATTTTGGAGGGACCACAAAAGGACCATTATGGCCAAGTTTGGTTCCAGCTGGCTCCGAAGTATAAGTGGAGAAGATGTATAAATGTATTTTCCCATAGGGTCCAATGTTCAATGTATGGTTCCTGCTGGAGGCCATCTTGGAGCAGTTGAACTTTCTGGACGGGACCATTTAATCCACCATTATGGCCAAGTTTGGAATTAATGGACTAAGTAGTTTCAGAGGGAACGTTTCTAAATGTGTTTTCCCATAAGGTCCAATATTAAAACTTTGTTTCCCACTGGTGGCCATCTTTGACTTCGTTTGAACAAGAGAAGAAAAACATCTTTTTGGAGGGGACTGCCTAAAAACTAAAATGGCCATGTTTGTTTCCAACTGGCTCAGTAGTCTCAGGTGTGAAAATCTCTTAAACGTTTACCAATAGGATCCAATGTTCAAATTTTGTTTCCAGCTTGAATAGATCTTAAATGAGGCGCTTTTTCAGAAGAGACAACCTAAGGAGTATTTTAGCCTAAATTGGTTCAAGTCGGCACAGTAGCTTCAGAGGAGAAGATCTTTGAATGTTTTTTCCCATAGTTTCCAAAATTAAAACAATGTTTCCAACTGGAAGCCATCTTGGATAGAGTGCGAACCCCCTCAACTCCCCCCCCCAAAAAAACACTTTTTTTCGCAGGAGACCACCAAAAGACTATTGTGGCAATTTTTGGTGTCAAAGCCCCAGTAGTTTCAGAGGAGAAGATCGTTGAATAAAGTACATCAAAATTTCATCGAAAAGATGGAAGATGGATGTACGGATGTCTGAATTAAAATGATGGCAAAAGCTCACCCTGGTTATAGAGATGTTATCAAATAGCTAACAATAAAATATTGCATAAGTTTTTTAATGTATTGATTTCTATACCCTTAAGTACCCAAATGGGCATGTGTTTCATGCCTCCGGCACTTAAAAACACAGTTAACAAAATACAATCTGGATGAATGAGTACATTTACCATGATAGTTGAACTTTGCAGGGAGAAGGTTTGGTGAGTGGGCACTTATGTGGAAAGGATCCTTATACTGATGATTATAGAAAGTTAAATCTACACCTTACTAATCTGAATCTGAATCAGAGTTTAAATTAATTATTTTTGTCTTTTTGATATTTTCATTCAATGCTTCAACTGGCATTGATTTTAGAAATGACATTTTCATACTTCTCTCAATTAAGTCCAACCTCTTTGAGTCTATCTGTTCTGAAAAACCACATGAACCTTTTAAACTCTTCATTTTGTTTGTAATTTTTGGTCTAAAAGTTAGATGATTTAAAACAATCCAGATTGCAACAATCGACACAATACTAACATTTTCAAAATTATCTTTCCATAATGGTATTGGATTTTCATTTCTTAGAAGTATATCATTTTCAGTGTCATACATGTAAATGTCAAACCTATCCTTACATATAGCTATTGTCGGAATAATTGACACAATGTTAGATGATGGTGCCTCAAACTGTCTTCGATACTGTCTGATTTTCTGGTAGAAAGAAAATGTTATAGCTATTGAAGCAATCTGGTTTTCACCCTCAGGACTTCTCAGCATGTCCTCACAACTTTGAACTTCCACTATGTGCCTAGCACTGTTACCATCCACCTCCTGTCGCTCATTCAGCTGACTTCTTTTTGGGACAACTATGCAACAGCTACCAGTTCCTGTAGGATGAACAACTATATCAGGTCTACCATGAAACGGAAAAAGGCTTCCTGCAAAAGAAATGTGTTTATATTTAAAAAAAAACAGCCCCTTCCAAACAACTTTGTGGGTCTTTTGTTGGATATGTTTTAATGTGCATATGATAACAATCACTGCTAGATATCTGTAAAGATGTGTATTATTAAATTGTTTTTTTTTTTAGATTGACTGAAAATTGTTATATGGAAAAATTATATTGCATGTTACTTAACAATACCCATGTTTGCTTTAAATTATATGATTCAATGTTTAAAACTTTTATTTTGTACAAATAGGTGAAATTCAAAAAATAAAGTATTACAAAAAAACATGCAATATATTTTTTTAATAAACAAATTTCTAGTCAATCTAAAAAAAAACAGATGGTCAGTCATTATCTAACCTCAATGTTTTTGTGTCTAACGTCATTGTTTTCTGTGTTCTCGTTTTGGTCGTGTCTATGAACTTCGATTTTTGTAAATTTCACGCCTTTGTTCCTTCGGTATTCTACTGCCGTTGTTTCATGTGATCATTTCTCCACTTATCAAATTTCTCAAGCAATAGGGTCTGTAAGTCTTGTCATGTGACACCGAGATTTCAGGATAAAATTGAAATTCAAAAACATTTCCCGCCAAAACATGATATTTTTGTATTATGACGGGCATTTTTTTGTTTGGAACGTCATATATTGTCGTGATTAAAGCAACTTCCGGGTATAAAAATTGTATCCGGAAGTTGCAAATTTGAACGAGACTTACAGACCCTATATCTAAAAAGTTTGCCCTGTTGTGACATATGGTCTCAATAATATAACTTTGCCTTGATGCTGCTTAACATCAGAGATGGATGCATATCTAAGTTTACATACAGTAGTTGAAAATTGATCGATGATGTTAAATTCAATAATAAGTCAACCAAGTGGTAAATGTAGGTATGAATGACTGAGTTTTGCCTGGATAGTGATGTATGCATATACAAGGTTAGATGATTATTCAATGTACCTTGACTGGCATATGAACTTTTCCAAGAACAGGTGTGTAAGTTGATGAATTGGAAAATACGGGTCAAAAGGACCCAATTTATTTTGAATGTTTATGGACTATTCAAGATGCATGCATATATGCATAAAAAGACACTACCATGTACAGTGACTGAGATCTGGATGCAAGTCAATCAAGCAGAAAAAATAGGCCAAATTAACCCTATTTGGCCTAGATGCTAATGTTTCATCACAGATGCACGTATCTGCAAAGTTAAATGATCCTACCATGTACAGTAATCTTGAATGTAAGTCAATTATGTGGAAAATGAATGTCAAAGTGACATAACTTTGCCTGGATGCTACCATACTGCCAAAGATACACGTACATGTAAAGTAAGATGACCCTATGAACTGCGACTTAAACTTGAATGTAAGTCAATCATGCGCAAAATGTAGGTGTCAAAATGAACTAGTTTTGTCTGGCTGCTGACCTACCTCCAAAGATGCATGCATGTCTAACCGAACTCGGACGAAAACTTGAATGCAAGTCAATCATGATGAAAATATATGTCAAAGTGACCTAATTTGGATGGATGCTGACCCACCATCAAAGATGTTTACTGCAAGGTTAAATGATCATACCATGTACAGTAACGGAGATATAAACTTGAATGCAAGTCAATCATGTGGAAAATGTAGGTCAAAGTAACCTATTTCCACATGGATGCTGACCTAGCGCTAAATATGCATGTACATGCAAGCTTAGATGATGTTACCATGTACAGGACGTAAACTTGAATGCAAGTCAATCAAGCAGAAAATGTAGGTCAAAGTTACTTTATTTTGCCTGGATGCTGACAGACTGCAAAAGATGCATACACATGCAAGGCTACATGATTCAACCATGTAAAGTAACTGAGATATATATTCGGATCTAAAATTAAATGTAAGGAAATCAAGCGTAAAATATAGGTCAGAGTTCTAATTTTTCAGGAAGCCGTGAGACAAGCCGAGATGCATCTGTGTACAAAGTTTGGTGATCCTACCCTTTGAAAGTTCGCAAGATATATACCCAAATGCAGACACAGACGCAAATGTGGTCGCCGGGGGTTCTTCAAAAGTCCCCTTCAACTTTGTGGAGGCGAAATAAAAATAGTAATGCATATCACTGTTTGCAGATATGGTCCAATTTTTAACTTGGTATACCCACGGGGCCATATTTGATGATGGATAGGCAAAACAATTACAACACTTTGTCAGCAGCTCATAAAAATTATTCATGCCATTTTTTTAAACCATTCTGTTTCAGCACTTCTCAAAACATGGTAAGCACAAAATAAGTATCATTCATTCCAAGTTTGGTTCAAATCAATGAGTGGTTTTCAAAAAGATGTTGAAAGGAAAAGTTAATCACAGACGGAGGAACGAAGGATGACAAACACAATGTGATGGAAAAACTCACCCTGGTTATACATGTTATAGCCAGTTGAGCTTTAATAAAATATGAAAAAGAAAGAAATGGGGTAAATGTCAAAGAGACAACATCCCATCTCCAGGTTAAAGAGACCAAAAACAAAGCATCTTGGTCTTCAACACAGTGATAAACCTCCCACTATATAGCAAGCCCTAAATGGCCCCAAAAAGTAAAAAGTGAATAAATCAATGGAAACAAACCAGATCCATAAATGACAAAGTTCTTGAAACTTTGTGTAGTTTTCTGAAAAATTATCCAAAATCAAAATCCAAGTACCATGCACATCCTATATATGTGCACAATCAACCTGCAGAATAAAAAACTTCCTATCTTAAAAACTGTAGGAGGAGTTATCCGGACAAATGGTGTACCCACTTGATGACAGACAGTCGGAGGGACGGACAGACTGACGGACCAGTCAAAAACTATATACCCTCCACAAATTCGTTGCATGGGGTATAATAATTTTTTGAGATTCGCCTCATTGGGGTCGATCATGAACATAACATGGGACATGAAATCCTTTGTCATACAACTGCTACAAAATTTCTTCAGTAGAACTCTGAAAGAAACCCAATCAAAATCCAATCAATAAATAATATTGTGCAGCCAAATAAAATGAAAACCCCAAATTTATTCTGTTTCGGTCCCTTTCAAAAAATCAATATTCAAGTGTTCCTTTTGTGCCAAAGAATACTGGGTTTAAATTTCATAAGATTTATCAACTGGAGTATAAGTTATGACTGAAAACGAAAGTGTTTACAGACCACAACACAGCTGCAGCGGACAGCGCTATACTGTTGCATGACATCAAATTTTTTGCGTTCATATAAAAACAAATTTTCCTAGCATATTGTAAATGGGAAAAAAATAAACAGGACGAGTAAACTTCCCAGCTTGGATGAAATCCCCAACCCCTGCCCTTGAGAATTAAAACATCTGTGCTAAGGTACGCCTTCCAACCCTCACATGTATGTATTCATGAAAATCAAAATACCTGCCTATGGCAGTATCGCCATACACAACTTCATGTTTACAGTCCTTATTTGTGCATGGACATTGCTGGTATTTCCAGGTATAATCATTGGATACCATGTAACTAGGTGAATCTCTGACTGCCAACTGGTAAAAAAGATGAACTGCAAGAAGTGTAGCAACATCAGTGTCCTTCATCTCAACTCTTTCAATCAAGTTTCTCAAGGACGCCTGGTGAAAGTCTAAAAGAAAAAAAAACTTATAATTAATCTACATGAACATTATCATTAAAAAATAGGATATAGACCATAAATTGTGTGCCAATGAGCTTCCATTGTCTACCAATTGTGTGTAAGTAACAGTTTTTGATAAATGAAATAGTTGATACAATGTATGTGATTAAGAAAAAATTAAATATCTTGTGTTTGGCCTGACTGTGGTTCTGTCTAAGTAATTATAAGTTCAACAAAAACATTGTTCTACATAGTCTATAGATGAACACATGTTCTAATGTATTCAACTTCATTTTGTGTACATCTCTTTGCTTCTGTACAGACATTCTCTAAACTATTAACTTTTGTTATATTTTCCTTTAGGGACCGACCATTTAACTTGAAAAAGGGGGGGGCTATGGTTTTTTTTTTTCTAAAAAAAACATTTTGGACCTGATTTTATGTGAAAAAAATATTTTGGCTGCCAAAATGGTGGAAAAAAAAATTTCTGAAGGAGGCTTTCTGTCAAATAAAATGATGTTAATTTTGAAAAAAAAAATATTTTGTTGATACACGTGAAAAAAATAAATAAATTTTTTCGCGCGAAGATTTTCTGTCCAGAGAAAAAGCCATACCCCCCCCCCCTTCAGGTTAAATGGTCGGTCCCTTAAGTAATTTAAAATTCATGTAAAAAAAATAAGACCTTTATTTAAATTGAAAACTTCCAGCTTCCAGATAGTTTTAAATTAGTGTCAAAATTTTTGGGAAAGTTCTGATAATACAATGTACTCTGTTTAAATTTTATATTTATATGGATGTACAGCCTGTGGGCTCCCCATACACACAGATTCGGCATGCAGTCACTGCATTCTTAATTTGTTTGGGCACACAAAAAGAAACAAAAAAAATATGTTATTACTTTATAGTGGCAGGCCCGAACCCCTGTGCTTATTCCAAGGCCTTGATATGATAAATGAGGCATGATGTATGTCTAACCATTTTGTCCATTTTATTTATAATAAATTATATTATTCCACCATACTGTAAACTGAGAAATTTTTGCGCCAACTTTATTTCGCGGTAAATTGACAGGATTTTAGTTTGCGCAGTTTTGAATTCGCGCTGCCATATTGTTAACTATTGACTTCAATAAAAGACAAATATTTTCACGCTGTTTTATTTTCACGATTCAATTCCAGACATGAAAATCGCAAAAATATAACTACCTAAAAAATTTTTAAATTTATAGTATATTTATAGCTATACTACAAAATGTAATAAATAATTTTCATTGGCCAAGGCTGCAATACATGATTTTGAACAAGACATTGCGTCTCCCGCTGAATGTCGTGTCCCAATATCATATTCCCCTATTTTAAAATTCTCTAGATTTTACAGGAGTTATCTCATAAATATTGGTGAGTGAATTGATAAATGCAGTAAAGGGGTATTCTGAGTTGAGAAAACAGCTCACTGTGTGGGGCTTAGTCAAAAATCAATAAAACAAATTTATTTCAGCAACGGCAATGCCTTTCCTTACTGCAGTTGAGTTCTAGAGTCCTGAGATTTTCACCGGTGGATGAAGCTTTCTAATACAGGGGGCAACAGGTGTCAGCAAAAATAGGATTCCTGACAAGTTTTTGGCAATTTTTTGCCTCTGCAAATATAAAATTTACAAATTTTCAAAAATGAAGGAAGAAAAGGAGGAACCACTCTGGATCCAGCTTTCAATGATTTGTACATATTAAACGTAGTGGAATAAAATATTTATTTCCCATACATGTACATGATTGAGATATGAAGATTGGTTTGCCCTCGGGGAATAATATTTCCCCCAGGCAACGGTGCGTCTTTTCACTAAAATAAACTCAAATATACTCAAACAAACCCAAATATACACAAATATATTAAAATAAACAATAATTATTCTAGATAATAATCACAACAGAGCAATATATCATTTAGAAACATTTTATGTACATTTTTTCCAAAATCATGCAAATTTAACGTAGTTGGTTGTCCAATTTAGCTGAAAACACTCGTCAAACCAACTGGACATGTTTGTTTTGACTGAAATATTATATTCTTCCGTAAATGGTGGTTTACAGTGTGAGATGACCAATGTAAGATCGATGCATGCAACCTCATCTTACACGGGTAAATGACTAACCATAAGTGTTCATTTTAGTGATTAAACAATAGTTACCATGACTAAACGTCATATAACACCTGACGTCATAATGTCAAATGGCGACAAAAGTGTTCACACGGTATAGGTTTGCAGGCGTTTCTTTTCATATTTTACGGAAGAAATAG
This sequence comes from Modiolus philippinarum, assembly GCA_002080025.1. NCBI lineage: Eukaryota > Metazoa > Mollusca > Bivalvia > Mytilida > Modiolidae > Modiolus > Modiolus philippinarum. Next base: position 17,696 of record MJUU01003314.1, on the reverse strand, counting down.
GAACTTGCATTCTGTCAAAATTAAAAATCGGGATATCTTTTCACTCGTTTAAGAAATTATACCTGAAATTGAAACCATTAACGTTACAAGAGGACTGTGTTATAATCTCATACAAAGATGTTTAAAACTATTGTCTTAGAAGATATATGTGATAGAACTTTAGTAGGGGGCAGGAGTCTATAATAAGAGATAGTGATGGATAAAAGATTATGAATATTGTAAATAAGTCCAAAATGTAAATAATTCCGGTGGAGGAACGATGTAAATATTGACATGTTTGAGTGCAATAATTAGTTTATATTATAACGCCATTTTCAAAGAGAAATAGCCGTGCTCCTGCCATAGGAGGGAACAACGCCATAGGTAACAGGTAACAGTAACCTCTTTTCCTCTCGTCTCGCTACCCTCAACTCGAGAAAAGACGAAATTTCTTACACTCTTGAAAGATATCCCGATCTTTAATCTGACCTTATGCAAGATCCTATTAATCTGACAATTGTTTAAAAATAGTGTAATGTTAAAAAAGTCGAAACAGAAAATTAAAATGCCAAATTTAGGAACAAAATCCTCTTTTCACCAGTAATTGCAATTTGGGTACCCCTAGGTTGAAACATTGGATTATTTCCAGGCCTTTTATAAAAGTATAAATTGTTCCAAGTTGTTTTAACACTATGCAGAAAGGGAAAAAGTGGCCCAAGTCATGAAGAAAAATAATAAAAACCTTTTTTACACCAAAGTTTAATTATATGGTAACATAATAAACTGCTGTGCCAAATGCGCATGATTCGCACGTCCATAGTCAACTTGAACTTTATGGCATTGTTGGCCCACAACAAAATTTTGATTGAAAAAAATCAAACAGAATATGTGCCTTACCAAGATGTAACAATTAACAAATATCATACTAATATGTAAAGTTAATGCATAGAAAGGTACAAAAAAATTAAAATTAATTTTAAACCAGAGGCTCCCAGGAGCCTGTATCGCTCACCTGGCTTTCAGTTGCCACAATCAAGGTAACATTGAAAGTTATACAGTTGATCTTCAGTTTCACAAACTTTCGTAGCTCAAACACATTCAATATCTTGAACTGTTTTTTAAGTCTGATCATGTTTAACTTTGTTTACTTTGTATATTTCTTTGTTGGGCTTTTTTGACAAAAGACGTTCTTGCTAAGGACCACTTTCTACACCAGTTTTGAAGTCAAGATGTCATTTTGTAAATGGCAGTCAGCAAATAATTTTCAACATCGGTTTTGAAGTCGCAACATCAATATCTACTTGGAAATCAAATTTCATTGAAATCGGACAATGTTGAATTTTCCCGCCTTTTTTGGCGGCCATTTTAAAGATGGCAGTCAACGAACAATTTTTAACATCAGTTTTGAAGTTACGACATCAAGACCAATTTGGAAACCAAATGTCATTGAAATCTGACAATGTTGAATTTTCCCACCTTTTTGGCGGCCATTTTGAAAATGGCGGTCAACGAACAATTTTCAACACCGGTTTTGAAGTCGCAACATCAATATCTATTGGAAACCAAATTCCATTGAAATCAGACAATGTTGAATTTTCCAGCCTTTTTGGCGGCCATTTTGAAAATGGCGGTCAACAAACAATTTTCAACACCAGTTTTGAAGTCGCAACATCAATATCTATTTGGAAACCAAATTTCATTGAAATCGGACAATATTGATTTTTCCCGCCTTTTTTGGCAGCCATTTTGAAAATGGCAGTCAAGGAACACTTTTCAACATCAGTTTTGAAGTTGCCACATTATGGCAAACATTTCATCAATTTACACTTAACCTTCATCTTCTATAGTTTTGGAAATAAAAGATGAAAAATACTAAAATTTTTAAAATTCGGTGAAAAAAGGGCAATTACTCCTACAAGGGTTTATGGATTTTCTTCAAAATTTCAGGGTTTCTAGATCTTGCCATGCTGAACCTTTTTGCAATATAAACTTGACCTCTATCTGTTACAATTTTTGAAATAAAAAATAAAAAATGCACAAATTTTGAAAATTTTATGGAAAAAAGGGCAATAACTCAAAGATGGGTTCCGGATTTTCTTCAAACTTCCAGGACAGGTAGATCTTGCTATGCTGATCACTTTAACCATGTGTCAGATTTTTGATATCTGTAACAGTTTTTGAGTTATTTGCAAAAAACAGCAATTTACCCCTACGTTCTATTTTTAGTAACAGCAGTCATGTTGTTTGGTCTACGGACTAATCGAACACAATTTTGAAACTGCATACCCTGGTGATGCTAGCGCTTCAGGCCAAGTTTGGTTACAATTGGCTCAGCAGTTCTAGAGGAGAAGATTTTTGAAATTGTTGACAGACGGACGGACCACAGACCCAAAGTGATGGCAAAAGCTCACATGGCCTTTTAGGCCAGGTGAGCTAAAAAGTAGAGCTGTCATCAAATGGCAACTAATTATGCCCCCGCTAAGTGAACCCTGAATCAATATGGCAAACTGCAAATTTAAGTGTGCGTGGACACAATACAGGTGTTGACACAGTACAAATATGGACACCATGATATACCTCGGCCTTTTTCCAGAAAATAACAAGTGAAATTCTGAGCCAAAAATCATTTCTATGGATGCCAGGCAACCTTTCTGTCAGAGTTCGAAAAAGCAGCCAGCCCGCCTGCCTGAGGCAGGCTAATTTTCAACAGGGCAGGCTAATATTTTCAAAAATTTGTTTAGCTATATAACAAATATTTTAAGATATGGAATTCAGGGCTGGCAACATTTTGCAACCAGTTTCTTACCCTGTTTCTGTAAAGTTTAATTCGTTTTTAGACACTTTGAATTTTCCCGCCTTTTTCCAGTTTACATGGCAATGGCAGCCATTTTGAAAATTCTGAGACCAAAAAACCTTTCAATGGGTGCTAGACAACCATCCTGTAAAGTTTTATCCAATTTGTGGCACTTTGAATTTTCCTGGTTTTTTTTTCAGTTTCCATGGCAACTGCAGCCATTTTGAATATTTCAAAAGATATGTGTGTGTTTATCTACTTATTGTAAGTCAGATTCCTTTGAAGTAGTTGGGATTTGGTTGAAATGTGTCTAAAAAACATGAAAGTTGAGTTTTTTTATTCATACGGACGGAGGGACATACCAACGGACAGACAAGGGTAAAACAATATGCCCCCCCGAATTTTAGTCGCGGGGGCATAAAAATAAGTCCAAGGGCCATAAAAGTCCACAAAAATCAAATAACAGGAACCAAATTTAAACTAATATATACCTATAATATATATCTATACGTATAAACTTAATCAGTAATTTTTAAACATACCATCATATACTATATATCAAATCAACATATTAAAGCATTGTAAAGAAAAGAGAGAAAAACTACTTTTTTCAAAAATTTACTAAGTCTAAGGGCCGTAACTTAGTACACAATCAATCAATCAGGACTAAACTAAAACTTGATCTGTACCTCAACTATACACACCAATACCAAATATTAAATCAATATGTCATGCAGTTACAGAATAAAACTACAGAAACTTGAGTGAAGGGGGGAGAGACCATTTTCGGGAGGCCGGGATTGGCCATTTTTAACTTTGGAAAATCGGGATTGTCCTTTTTTAAGGTTGGGAATTTCGGATGAAAATGCCATCGGGACACAGGAAATGGATGTTTTTAGAGCAGGGAAATCGGGATTTTATGGTAAAATTCATCAGGATTTGCAAAAATTGGTTTCTTAAATACAATCTTTCGGGGATAGGGACGTTTTGCAAAAAAAGTCCATGATTCCGGGATTTGCTCATTTTAATAACGGGAAATCAGGATGAGACCCCCTTTCGCACCCCCCAAACCTATCTTGCTCAAATCTTCATCAATTCTAAGGGCCATAACTCTGCACACAAAAAAAAACAACCAGGACAAAGTTCCAACTTGATCTGTATATCACCTAGATATACTCACATGACAAATATGAAATTAAAATGTCAAGCGGTTGTAGAAAAAAAATCCTGAGACCTATACTAAGTCAAAGGGCCATAACTCTGTACAAAGTCAACCGACGACAACCAAATTCAATCTTGATCTGTATCTCACCTAGATATACTCATGTAGCAAATATGAAATCAATATGTCTAGCGGTTACAGAAAAAAACTCCGGAAACCTATATTTTTCAAAATTTCACTACGTCCAAGGGCCATTACTTGGTACAAAATCAACCAACCAGAACCAAATTCGAACTTGATCTCTTTCCTAGATATACTCATGTACCAAATATGAAATCAATATGTCAAGCTGTTAAAGAAAAAACTCAGGAAACTAATTCCAAAATTTCACTAAGTCCAAGGGCCATAACTCTGTACAGAATCAACTGACCAGAACCAAATCTGAACTTGATCTGTTTCTAACCTAGATTTACTCATACACCAAATATGAAATCAACATATCGGATTCAGGATCACAGGAAATTTAATCCAAAAAAAATCCTTTCAAGTTGAAAATAGGGCGCCCCAGTTTCACGAATATTCTGTGTTTTCAATATTTCATTTCAAGTTGAAATACGAAAACTAGCACTTTGAAGTTTTGCAAACAAAGTGAGTTATATGAAAATTCGTGAAACTTCAATGTGTGCAGCTTCGTATTTCAAGTAAAAATGAGTACATTTGTCATGTTTGTAAAAAAATGTTAACACTGATAAAATTTTTGAGTCTTGTTGCGGGATGTTTACTTTTCTTTACTAAACATGCATGTGCGATTTAAATAATAAAGGGGAACCGGTCCAGACAAACATCAAACATTTGGTCCGGAGAAAGATCGAAGTTAGCCAATCGGACCTCAAAAATACAGATCAGGAAAGGTCAACTGAAGACATTTGGGAAAGACTGTAAAAATGTAAATATTCACGTGCAATTTTGGTACTCATCTAAGCTATATTTCATGCCAATTCATGGATAAAGTTCCTGTGACGGCAAGAAATGATGATAAAATATCTGCATAAAAGATTTTCATAAGTAATTTTATCAATTTAAGGATGGTCACTCCTCAGGTTTTTGAAACTGTCTCTGAGTTTCGGAATTCTCTTATCTAATCCATCATGTGTATAAGAAAATTTTGCACAATGAACCCCACTTTCCTTTTCAAAATATGATTGTATATATCTTCAAAAGACTTCTGACAAAACTTGATGAAATTCTTGATATTCCTTCATCCCATTTCAAAGGTTGGTTGCCTTAATAATGCAAAGTGAATGAAAAGTCTAGAGAAATTTGGTTTCCCTCCGAAATTTCAGGTGTTTAAATCTCAAAATGGTCCCACTGACTCATCAATATTTTTGCTTAAGGGGGTTCGCTACTCCATTTGAAAAAAAATAGGATTTCAAATAAACATGATTTTATGTTAGACAATTAATAAAGAAACAATTTAAGTGAAAAAAACTGATAGGTTGATGATCTAGTTTTTGAGTTTTAAATGATTGAAAATTTGGCGGGAAACCGAACTCCTCTGATTTTTCATAGGATTAACATTAACAAGGATTGACAATGAATGAATGTGACAGAATAAATAGAATCAAATGAACTTTTTACAGAATGCTCACAAAGATGTATAAAATAAAATTATGGAAAAAAATAAGGGGGTCAATGGGCAAAAAATTATAATACTTTTAAATGGATAAAACCTGAGGATTCCGAAAATCTGACAAAAATCCCAAAACATGAGGAGCGAACCTCCTTAAAATGATCTATTTTGAATATAATCAATATTAAAAATATTAATTTTAAATCCTTGATATAATTAACTTGAAGAGTGACCATCCTTAATATATTTTTGTATTTATTTAGTACATATTTTACTGTTGTTTTGCATAGAAAAGGTTATTTGTGTTTATTTGAGTATATATGAGTTTATTTGAATAAAAAGATGATGTCTTTGGAAAATATAGTATCTATCCCAAGGGAAAAGGCGAGATAGGCTGATCTCAAACCCAAAGGCTAAGATATCATGTCCATCCCGCGGTTTGCCGAGGGACGGACAAAAGATATCTTAACCTGAGGGTTTGAGATCAGCCTATCTCGACTTTTCAAGAGGGTATGATACCTTTTCTCGCCTTAACGCTCTAAAATTACTCGCAAAACCATGATCAGCTGTGACTTTCAAAAAGAAATATCAAAAACGTTCCCCCCAAAAAAATGATGTCACAATTGGTACAAAAAATGTATAAATAATTTACTGAAGCTGGATAGTAACTTCGTTTTCAACAATTGGCGCACAATTTTAAATCTCTGTTTACATAATTAGTCGCATATCTTGTAGTTCAAAATAAGTTTCTGGTTCAAAGGTACAACTCATTCTTTAGATTTTAGACAGTAAGATTTATTAAATTAGAAAACAAATAATACTGAATAAATCACAAGAAATTTCGAAGCGATGGCAGACATCTTGAAATTTTCGCACATGCTTATGATTGAAGTGAGACAGTGGGTAATAAATGCATAATTTCTCATTCTAGTACCTAGATTTTTAAAATATTCTAGGAATACACCAGCTGCTTGAAAGAACGTGCCAGTATCCACATCAGGTGCAGCTGTGTTTTCAAGTAAAAAATCTTCGAAAGTTTTTATGCCCTCTTTGTATATGGATCCAAAACGAACAGCATAAGAATTATATTCACTGTCTTTATCTTCTGACCATATCCTTCTGTCTACATATTTGCCACTTGAATCGGAAACATAGTCAACGAGTTCGTGGGAGCCACTTCGAAAAGCATGGCCTGGCACAAAGTGAAGTCGAGCAGCTTTAAATTGGATTTTCCTACACCTACTCAGTGCCTCCAACAAATCAAGTTCGGGATCCTTATTGAAATGCACTGTGTTGAAATGCCGCCTATAAACGTGATGCCATGACAGTGGATGTAAAAGGACAAGACGTACACGTTGTGAAAACATAATAAACTTGCACATAAACAAGGGGCATCTTAGTCTTGGGGAAAGAAACTAATGTAGTATAAGGTGCGTGAGATGGGTGTCGTTATTTTGTGTATCCCAAGCCCGATCTGAAACGCTTTCCAAGCTGGAAAATGAACAAAAACAAAAACAAATATTACTATCTGATTTTACGATTTTTCATTAATGAATAGTTTTCAGAATAAGCAATTTGATATTCATTCATATTCTTCAAATAATTTAACTGGAGAAACAGGTAAAGTTACTACCACAAGGACAAGACTGCTATTTCACTTCGTAATTATATTTTTCAAAATAATTACTATAATTACTATAAATATAATTGAACTAATCGACCATTTAAAAGTTCTAAAATCAACAGAATTAATTTAGCAAATCTAAAAGGAAGGTAAACTTTTAAAAAAAAATCCAATGAGGACAACTGGTTCGCTGTTGGTTAAAAGCCACAAAAATACAGCATTTTTTTAATTAAAATTTCATTCCATTTGGAACTCGTTTTCCCGGTTTAATTCTATTATNAATAAACTTGCACATAAACAAGGGGCATCTTAGTCTTGGGGAAAGAAACTAATGTAGTATAAGGTGCGTGAGATGGGTGTGGAAGGCACTAAATACCAACCTTGGTAGCCGGTTCATTTCAGGTCATTTGCGCACGCATATAAAAAATTATAAATAGATTATAACAGGAATTTCCAATGATTGACTCCGGTGAAGAAACGATCTCTTTCCGTAAAATGATAAGTGTTTGCGTTAAAAAAAAAACAACAATATTACTTGTCATGCCAAGAAGAATGTGTGTGTGTGTGTGTGTCGGGGGGGGGGGGGGGGGGGGGGGNAGGAGGGTGTCTGGAACAGGGCCTGGGTGGCAAAAACAAAAGTAATAAAATAAAAGATGACTTTTTTAATATAAAATTTGACGATGTTTTTAGTACATTAACCCAGGGAATACACATTACATTGTAAAGTCCCTGATTAACCTGTTGAGTTAAGTACACACAACTCCCGAACACCTTGTCTCATTTATGGCACACTAAAATAATTAATTGGTTATTTTTTTAGCTGTTTTGGAAAAAATACATAGCATTCGCCGATAACTGAAAGTACTGAACTCTACTGATCGGATTTTTTTTTACTTACCTGCAGACTTTATGCCAAAGTTAACATGACCGTGTTGCACTAAAATTGTCTGGACCCCCTTTCCGGACATCAGTTTTACTGCTGCTTTGAAAAAGGTCGCTTAAAAGTTACAATAAGAATCCCCCTAATTTCACTACCCTAAATATCGAACAAGAAAACAACTCAGCCAAATGTTAAACAATAACAGTGCCCAAATACTAGTTAAATACTTTTGTATATGATATTTATATATAGTCGGAGACATATAATTACAAATTTGTGATATCAAAGTATACTGTGACAAGTATACAATAGTAAATAAATATTTCAGATAATACATCTCGTCATAGACATTTATAACGGCCCTTAAGAATAATCTTTCTTTGGAAAATAAGATACATATACATGTTTCCATATCTACCGCTCTTCAAATATTATCCTATAATCTTACTACGGAGGAGTAACATGGTTTTTAGAGCCGTTTTACTTGCCGGTATCTTGACAATTTCCTATATGCCTTATTTTTTTAACAAAGAATAGTTTTAGTATAATAACACCCACAAAACTACTCTTAGTAAAACTTCCTCAGATTTTAACGTCCATACTGTATATAGATTAAACATGCCTATATATAGTTATTCTATGGATGGGCACTAAAATAGTGGAAATCATACACTTAGTATTTACCTTCATTAGTATTTGTCCTGTGAAAATTATTAAACCGGTGAAAATTCCAGTTTGTTTTCAACTATAACTATTATATTTCACGTGAACAAATAAAAAGATATGCGGTAAACGAAAATTGAAAAATACTAGAAATACAGTGTACGGTAAAGAACGTAATAACCCTTTTTTTGTTGTAAATCATCGCGAAGTCAAAATGCAGTCAAAACTTGTTGTAAAATCTATTACTTTCGTTTTGGCGGTAATGAAGAGATTGATTAATTGTGTAACAAAAAATAGTGTACTGTTGTTGTATTGTCTTATTTTGGGGATAAAACGACTCTGGGCTCCGGGCTAACCTTTTTAGTATGTGCGTCTGGGCTTTAACATGTTTTGAATGCGAACATTCGGGTTCCAAGCTCCCAAACACTAGGCTTTGCTCCATCACAATAACTCCGGATTCTACTCACATGGTCCCGGGCTCAACATATAGGGGCTCGAGCTCTCATGGGGCTGAGATGCCCGTGTTATTACCCCATTGGTTGATCCAGGGAGGGGGTCCGGAAGTTGGACCCCTTTTCACTGGACAAACATTTATGAAGATTTTAGGCAAAAAAAAACAACATTAACCTCCGTTCTTCCTGGAACCCCCTCGGAATTCCCATTTCAGAAGGCTTAACAATATTTTACATATTTAATATCTCATCATGGCAATCTTTGATAAAAAATTCTAAAGTAAATATTAACAGAATATCAGCTACCAACATAACAACAAGACACAAAGATCGAAAAAATAGCTTAAATTGTCATCTCATCATAATCTGAAATCTTTCAAACAAATGAATAATATACTTAAACCCATAAGACAGGAAATATTTTTGAAGACAATAATAAACGTGAGATATACCCACCATAACTACACGATTACACTCATGTCTTGCCTATTTGCTACCACGTTCACAGACGGGTAATTGCCATTACAGGTCTTAGTAATGGAAGCATTTTGTTGCATCTATAATAATGATAATAGTTTAATGTCTGCACAGGATTAATTCACTATATTACTTTTTCGGGGCCATTTAGGGCTTGCTATATGGTGTGAGGTTCCTCACTGTGTGGAAGACAGTACGGTGACCTAGATGCTTTGTTTTGGCTCGTTTTGATCTGAAGATGGAATGTTGTCTCATTTACATTTACCCCATTTCCTTTCTTTTCCATATTGATGAAGAAATGCAGATGTTTAAAATAAAATCACAAGACAAACAAATATAAAATGAATTGCTGACATGTACCATTTTTTTCTTTTATTGATTTCTAATAATCATGAATATTTATAATACATTCTATTTTCAATGAGTAGATATACTGTCTTTGAACATTAACAGGCTGTGATGGTTAGTCATTAAAAAGTACTAACGCTTGAAACCTGGTCTATACATAACAATGATATGTATTAAACCTGGACATTTTAAGAACAGTATACAATAAATTAGAACATAAATGACTAGATATACTGACTTTGAGCACGAACAGGCTGTGATGGTTAGTCATTATAAAGTAGTAACACTTGAAACCTGTCCTATATATAACAATGATATGTGTTTAACCTAAACATCTTTACAACACTATACCATAAATTAGAATATAAATGACTAGATATTGTCTTTGAACATGAATAGGCTGTGAAAGTTAGTCATGATAAAGTACTCATGCTTGAAACCTGGTTTATATATAACAATGAAATGTGTTAAACCTGGACATTTTTACAACACTATACCATAAAAGTAGAACATAAATGACTAGATATACTGTCTTTGAACATGAACAGGCTGTGAAGGTTAGTCATTATAAAGTACTAACCATTGAAACCTGGTCTATATATAACAATCATATGTGTTAAACCTGGACATCTTTACAACACTATACCATTAAAGTAGAACATAAATGACTAGATATACTATCTTTGAACATGATCAGGCTGTGATGGCTAGTCATTATAAAGTACTAACCCTTGTAACCTGGTCTATAAATAACAATGAAATGTGTTAAGCCTGGACATCTTTACAACACTATACCATAAAAATAAAACATAAATGACTAGATATACTGTCTTTGTACATGAACAGGCTGTGAAGGTTAGTCACTATAAAGTACTAACCATTGAAACATGGTCTATATATAACAATCATATGTGTTAAACCTTGACATCTTTACAACACTATACCATAAAAGTAGAATATAAATGACTAGATATACTGTCTTTGAACATGAACAGGCTGTGATGGTTAGTCATTATAAAGTACTAACCCTTGAAACATGGTCTATATATAACAATCATATGTATTAAACCTTGACATCTTTACAACACTGTACTATAAAAGTAGAACATAAATGACTAGATATACTGTCTTTGTACATGAACAGGCTGTGATGGCTAGTCATTATAAAGTACTAACCCTTGTTACTTTGTCTATATATAACAATGAAATGTGTTAAGCCTGGACATCTTTACAACACTATACAATAAAATTAAAACATAAATGACTTGATATTCTGTCTTTGAACATGAACAGGCTGTGATGGTTATATAATAGTCATTATAAAGTACTAACACTTAAAACCTGGTCTAGATATAACAATCATATGTGTTAAACCTGGACTTCTTAAAACACTTTACCATAAAAGTAGAACATAAATGACTAGATATACTGTCTTTGTACATGAACAGGCTGTGAAGGTTAGTCACTATTAAGTACTAACCCTTGAAACCTGGTCTATATATAACAATCATATGTGTTAAACCTGGACATCTTTACAACACCATACCATAAAAGTAGAAAATAAATGACTAGATATACTGTCTTTGATCATGAACAGGCTGTGATGGTAAGTCATTATAAAGTACTAACCCTTGAAACATGGTCTATATATAACAATTTTATGTGTTAAGCCTGGACATCTTTAAAACACTATACCATAAAAGTAGAACATAAATGACTAGATACACTGTCTTTGTACATGATCAGGCTGTGAAGGTTAGTCACTATTAAGTACTAACCCTTGAAACCTGCTCTATATATAACAATCATATGTGTTATACCTGGACATCTTTACAACACTATACCATTAACGTAGAACATAAATGACTAGATATACTAGCTTTGAACATGAACAGGCTGTGATGGCTAGTCATTATAAAGTACTAACCCTTGTAACCTGGTCTATATATAACAATGAAATGTGTTTAGCCTGGACATCTTTACAACACTATACCATAAAAATAAAACATAAATGACTGGATATACTGTCTTTGTACATGAACAGGCTGTGAAGGTTAGTCACTATAAAGTACTAACCATTGAAACATGGTCTATATATAACAATCATATGTGTTAAGCCTGGACATCTTTACAACACTATACAATAAAAATAAAACATAAATGACTTGATATTCTGTCTTTGAACATGAACAGGCTGTGATGGTTATATAATAGTCATTATAAAGTACTAACACTTAAAACCTGGTCTATATATAATAATCATATGTGTTAAACCTTGACTTCTTAAAAACACTTTACCATAAAAGTACAACATAAATGACTAGATATACTGTCTTTGTACATGAACAGGCTGTGAAGGTTGGTCACTATTAAGTACTAACCATTGATACTTGGTCTATATATAACAATCATATGTGTTAAACCTTGACATCTTTACAACACTATACCATAAAAGTAGAAAATAAATGACTAGATATACTGTCTTTGAACATGAACAGGCTGTGATTCTTATTCATTATAAAGTACTAACCCTTGAAACATGGTCTATATATAACAATTATATGTGTTAAACCTGGACATCTTTAAAACACTATACTATAAAAGTAGAACATAAATGACTAGATATACTGTCTTTGTACATGAACAGGCTGTGAAGGTTAGTCACTATTAAGTACTAACCCTTGAAACCTGGTCTATATATAACAATCATATATGTTAAACCTGGACATCCTTACAACACTTTACCATAAAAGTAGAACATAAATGACTAGACACACTGTCTTTGGACATGAACAGGCTGTAATGGTTAGTCATTATAAAGTACTAACCCTTGAAACATTGGCTATATATAACGATGATATGTGTTAAACCTGGACGTCTTTACAACACTTTACCATAAAAGTAGAACATAAATGACTAGATATACTGTCTTTGTACATGAACAGACTGTGATGGCTAGTCATTATAAAGTACTAACCCTTGAAACCTGGTCTATATATAACAATGATATGTGTTAAACCTGGATATCTTTACAACACTATACCATAAAAGTAGAACATAAATGACTAAATATACTGTCTTTGTACATGAACAGGCTGTGAAGGTTAGTCACTATAAAGTACTAACCCTTGAAACCTGGTCTATATATAACAATGATATGTGTTAAACCTGGACATCTTTACAACACTATACCATAAAAGTAGAACATAAATGATTAATATACTGTCTTTGTACATGAACAGGCTGTGAAGGTTAGTCATTATAAAGTACTAACCCTTGAAACTTGGTCTATATATAACAATGAAATGTGTTAAGCCTGGGCATCGTTAGGACACTATACCATAGAAATAAAACATAAATGACTAGATATACTGTCTTTGTACATGAACAGGCTGTGAAGGTTAGTCACTATTAAGTACTAACCATTGAAACAGGTCTATATATAACAATCATATGTCTTAAACCTGGACATCTTTACAACACTATACCATTAAAGTAGAACATAAATGACTAGATACACTGTCTTTGAACATGAACAGGCTGTGATGGTTAGTCATTATAAAGTACTAACCCTTGAAACATGGTCTATATATAACAATTTTATGTGTTAAGCCTATACATCTTTAAAACACTATACCATAAAAGTAGAACATAAATGACTAGATATACTGTCTTTGTACATGATCAGGCTGTGAAGGTTAGTCACTATTAAGTACTAACCCTTGAAACCTGGTCTATATATAACAATCATATGTGATAAACCTGGACATCTTTAGAACAGTATACCATAAATTAGAACATAAATGACTAGATATTATGTCTTTGAGCACGAACAAGCTGTGATGGTTAGTCATTATAAAGTACTAACACTAAAAATCTGGTCTATATATAACAATGATATGTGTTAAGCCTGGACATCGTTACAACACTATACCATAAAAATAAAACATAAATGTCTAGATATACTGTCTTTGAACATTAACAGGCTGTGAAGGTTAGTCACTATTAAGTACTAACCCTTGAAACCTGCTCTATATATAACAATGATATGTGTTAAACCTGGACATCTTTACAACACTATACCATTAAAGTAGAACATAAATGACTAGATATACTATCTTTGAACATGAACAGGCTGTGATGGCTAGTCATTATAAAGTACTAACCCTTGTAACCTTGTCTATATATAACAATGAAATGTGTTAAGCCTGGACATCTTTACAACACTATACCATAAAAATAAAATATAAATGACTAGATATACTGTCTTTGTACATGAACAGGCTGTGAAGGTTAGTCACTATACAGTACTAACCATTGAAACATGGTCTATATATAACAATCATATGTGTTAAACCTTGACATCTTTACAACACTATACCATAAAAGTAGAACATAAATGACTAGATATACGGTCTTTGAACATGAACAGGCTGTGATGGTTAGTCATTATAAAGTACTAACCCTTGAAACATGGTCTATATATAACAATCATATGTGTTAAACCTTGACATCTTTACAACACTATACTATAAAAGTAGAACATAAATGACTAGATATACTGTCTTTGAACAGGCTGTGATGGCTAATCATTATAAAGTACTAACCCTTGTTACTTGGTCTATATATAACAATGAAATGTGTTAAGCCTGGACATCTTTACAACACTATAAAATAAAAATAAAACATAAATGACTTGATATTCTGTCTTTGAACATGAACAGGCTGTGATGGTTATATAAAAGTCATTTTAAAGCACTAACACTTAAAACCTGGTCTATATATAACAATCATATGTGTGAAACCTGGACTTCTTAAAAACACTTTACCATAAAAGTAGAACATAAATGACTAGATATACTGTCTTTGTACATGAACAGGCTGTGAAGGTTAGTCACTATTAAGTACTAACCCTTGAAACCTGCTCTATATATAACAATCATATGTATTAAACCTGGACATCTTTACAACACTATACCATAAAAGTAGAACATAAATGACTAGATATACTGTCTTTGTACAGGAACAGGCTGTGAAGGTTAGTCACTATAAAGTACTTGCCCTTGAAACCTGGTCTATATATAACAATGAAATGTGTTAAGCCTGGGCATCGTTACGACACTATACCATAGAAATAAAACATAAATGGCTAGATATACTGTCTTTGTACATGAACAGGCTGTGAAGGTTAGTCATTATAAAGTACTAACCATTGAAACAGGTCTATATATAACAATCATATGTGTTAAACCTGGACATCTTTACAACACTATACCATAAAAGTAGAACATAAATGACTAGATATACTGTCTTTGTACATGAACAGGATGTGAAGGTTAGTCACTATTAAATACTAACCATTGAAACCTGGTCTATATATAACAATGATGTGTGTTAAACCTGGACATCTTTACAAAACTATCCCATAAAAGTAGAACATAAATGACTAGATATTCTGTCTTTGAACATGAACAGGCTGTGATGGTTATATAATAGTTATTTTAAAGTACTAACACTTAAAACCTGGTCTATATATAACGATGATATGTGTTAAGCCTGGACATCTTTACAACACTATACCATAAAAGTAGAACATAATGACTAGATATATTGTCTTTGTACATGAACAGGCTTTGAAGGTTAGTCACTATTAAGTACTAACCCTTGAAACCTGGTCTATATTTGACAATCATATGTGTTAAACCTGGACATCTTTACAACACTATACTATAAAAGTAGAACATAAATGACTGGATATACTGTCTTTGTATATGAACAGGCTGTGAAGGTTAGTCATTATAAAGTACTAACCCTTCAAACCTGGTCTATATATAACAATGATATGTGTTTAACCTGGACATCTTGACAACACTATACCATAAAAGTAGAACATAAATGACTAGATATACTGTCTTTGAACATGAACAGGTTGTGATGGTTAGTCATTATAAAGTACTAACACTTGAAACATAGTCTCTATATATAACAATGATATGTGTTAAACCTGGACATCTTTACAACACTATACCATAAAAGTAGAACATAAATGACTAGATATACTGTCTTTGTACATGAACAGGCTGCGAAGGTTAGTCACTATTAGGTACTAACCCTTGAAACCTGGTCTATATATAACAATCATATGTGTTAAACCTGGGCATCTTTACAACACTATACCATAAAAGTAGAACATAAATGACTAGATATACTGTTTTTGTACATGAACAGGCTGTGATGGTTAGTCATTATAGGGATCTTACAAAGTTTCAGTTTGTAATTGTTTGCCTATTTATTAGAAAATTAATCCACATATATAACATTTGTTGTATGTCCTAATAACCCATTGCTTTGCAGACTAAACAAGTAAAGTTATCTTTCTTGGAAAATTGTTTTAAATCAATATCAGCACAAACATTGTGCACCCACCGACCACAATTATCACATTGTATCCAGTCTTCTTTCTTTCCTTTCCCTTTCTGCTTGATCTCACAGTATGGCAAGTCACACTGAATTTGAGTGCCAATTTTTCCAACTTTCAAAAAGCGTGCCAAAACATACTTCCGAAACGTTGAAACATGGCTCTGGCGAAAAATAACTGGATTTTCCTTTCTGATGAGCTGTTCAGCATACTTCAAATAAACAACAGACACAGTCATTAGTACTGATTCAGAGATAGAATTTAAAAATGGTATAAACAAGAGCTATAAAGTGAAACTATACTTTTTATACAACCGCAAAAATTTTGCGGTCGTATATTGGCATGGTGTTGGCGTCGTCCGCGTCTGCGTCGGCGTCGGCGTCTGTGGACAGCATAACTTTGCTTCTAGTGGACGGATCTTTATGAAATTTTAGTATGATGTATCTTGGCACACGCGTAAAGAGAGATTTTAAATTTGAGTTGATGGCCCGGCCCCTTTTAGAAAAAGGGGCCAAAAAGGGGTGAAATTGGGTGTTTTCACATCTTTGACTGTAGAATCTTTATTAATTGTTGGATTTTGATGGGGTTTGTTTCAGTGTGCTCCTGAGGAAATTTTCAATCTGAATTATTCCAACGGATTTCACGTAGCATGTACCGCTCACGAGATAAATGGGGCCCAACAGGGGCAAATTTCAAAAAAATTAAATTTTTTATTCTTAGTCCGATTTTGATGCAGTTTTTTTCAATGGATTCCTTGTGAAAAATTAATATGGCGCTCAGCTATTAGATTTTTGATAACTTGTTTCCTTCCCCAGCTATGAGGGGCAGAATGGGGCCAAAATTGCGAATTTGCAGATTATGTAGAATTTTTATTTTTTATCGGATTTCGATGGGATTTTTTTTATGTCAACGGATTTAGCGTAGCTCTTACCGTTTCCGAGCTACAAGGGGTCAAAGGGGCCAAAAATGCAATTTTTCTAAATATGCCAAATCTTTATTTTTCATTTGATTTCGATGGGATTTTTTTCTCTGGATTCCTCTTGATCTAAGCTTTCGGTAGTATGCCAACGGATTTGGCGTAGCTCTTACTGTTTCCGAGCTACAAGGGATCAAAGGGGTCAATATTGCAATTTTTCTTAATATGTCAAATCTTTATTTTTCATCGGATTTCGATGGGATTTTCTTCTTTGGATTCCTCTTGATCTAATCTTTCAGTAGTAACCAACGGATTTTGTGTAGGTCTTACCATTTCCGAGCTACAAGGGGTCA
>MJUU01003313.1:91442-170406 GCA_002080025.1 Modiolus philippinarum | reverse complement strand
TGGTTTTTATGTCAGTAAACCTAATACTGAATCATTGAGAAAACCTAATTTGTTAAAATTTCGGACAACATTGTTTAATTTTATACTTCATTTGGAATATCTTAAGTTCAATGTGAAGCCGAAGGTTAAATTGCAGTTAAAAGGGTGTGTTCTAACATTGATTTAGATGTTGAAATAAACGTTCCTTCCAATCAATTTATTCTTCTTACTAGGCCTAAGCTCTCAGTAGGATGAAGCTTGGAAATTTAACTGGCTTACACAGTGAAATTCCATTAGAAACTAAATCTTAAGGTTTTGACACTATGTTCTCTCGTGTCGTGAATTGCTAAAATAAGGAAACATCTTGGTGAAATTTCAGGGTCGAAAAACATACAATGCAAATCGAAATTAAGGGTTTTAAGCAAGTAACTAGGTTTCATGAAGCCGGAATTATTGTTTTCAACGAATGCAAGCTACAAGGGGGAGCGGGTCACCGTATCTCGTAGTTGAGGTAAGGGATATCAATAAGAGACTATTCGTCTCGATCATGATTGAGATAAGGGGTATTTGAGCGAGAATACTAGAAATTCGCACAAGAAGTCGGTATCTAGACGTTGTCAAAATTCTTGATTTTATGTGACTTTGGCATGTCATAGTTTAACAATTCGTTTAAACGAATTCTCGTATTCTTGTATTTGTTATATCGAATTTTAGAATTTGTTATAACGAATTTAATTGTTATAACAAATTCTAAAATTTGTTCAAACAAATTCTAAAATTTGTTATAACGAATCCAACAATTTGTTTTAACGAATCAAATTCGTTATTACAAATTCAAAAATTTGTTAAAACAAATTCGTTATCTCAAATTCTAGAAATCGTTATAACGAATTAAAAAAATTGGCCTCCGTAATATTTCAATGTTGCATGATTGTAATGTCATTTGTTTGATCTTATTTATTTGTTTTTGTAATATTATTTTTGAATTAGCAAACATTTGTGCCCACAAGGTTCCAGTTATTACGCAATTAAATTTTTCTCAGAATGATCTTTATACATTGTTATATGAACGCATATAAAACGCAGATACTCATCGATGGCAATAAAAACAACCTTGTTAATATATGAAGGTTGTGGAAGTATACTAGTTTTAGGGCTTTTTAATGCAGCTGTACATTTTCATGATGTGCAACACTGTGCGATAGGACCAGTAAGGCGGTACTCCACCACGCAGATGAACAAGTTTAATCCCACCGCAATTTTTGTGCCTGTCCCAAGTCAGAAATATGTTGGTCATTGGCTTGTCCTTGTCTTCTTATAATGCAACGGCGGGGTGTGGCCGTTTGGGGAACTAGCATTAATAACAACAAACACGGCTGTACATTAAAAACCTGTCTTCTCAAACTTTTACAATATTACAAGAGACAGAATACAAGACTGACGGATACGACATAATTACGGAAACGTATACAAGTTATAACAATGAACACATAGAGGAAGCTCAAGTATTCTGACCATGCAAACACCAGGATACAACATCCCGCCCCTCCAAAAAACAAATCTTATTTGTTTATGATGGTCTGAATGCATGAGTAACCGGACATAACAATAAAAGAAAAACATATAATATATACAATATCAGTTGGTGATTTTGTTTAAGAAAAAAACTAATAAAACAAGTCATGACAGTAACTTCTAAATTTCAAGTATAACTTTACCAGCGGAGTCCTTTTGCTCCTAAATAGTATGTAAGGACTGTCTTTTAACAATAAACAGAAATATTGTAAAGTCACTTACGAAAGGTTTGTTTCTGGCGTTTTCAATACTTTTAGAAATTATATGAAAAATCGGTTTCCCTGATTATTTGATGAATGGAGAGAAAAGCAATGTCTTGCCACATGCCCTCGCCTAGAACATATTTGACACTGAACAGATGTCTTTCTGTTTTGATCGTGAAAATACAAAGCACAGCTAGTGGCAATGTGACCATACTGGTTGCATAATTGACATTGGGTGGTTGCGGAAGTCGACCCCAAGCAATTACATTGTCTTTGAAGGTGTCCTTGGCCACCGCATTTGTTACAAACGTATGAATCATTTGGCCCATGGTGTGGTTTGTTAATGCTTTGTGAATTTGACTGTTTTTCTAAAGTAAGGCCAGCTACAGTGGATTGCAAGTTTTCAATTTGCTGCCGCAGGTCCGAAATTTCACTATTAGTACTGGTAGATCGTACAGCAGCAACCATTGATTGTTCACTTTCCCTATATTTATAGGCTTCACCGGTTTTTGCGAATGTAAGAGCTGCATTGCTGTTTTCTGGGTTGCAAGCCCTTACATAAAATGCTAACTTGTCCGGAAGTCCTAGGATAAATTTAGACATGATTTCAAAATCGGGCTTTTTAAGAATCGTACCTTTTTCTATAACCTGACTATAATAATCTTCTATGTTTTGACCAGGCATCAACCGTAAATTTTGAAAAAGTTCGGATTCAATGACAACTGATGGATGTTGCCAGGAAAAGTTTACATATTTATCTACAAAACTTGCACGTAGATGGGCCCAAGAGATTTCCGTATCTACAGTGTTAAACCATGTCAAAGCCGGCCCTTGAAGGTGTAAATGAAATGCGGCTATCTTTTTGTCGTCTTCATCCAGATCATTTAGAGTGGCATACGACTCAAATTCTTTCATAAATTTTTGACCATTGTCTTGGGGATACCCAGAAAATTTACGACATGAAATTAATTTTTCCATTTTAAATTTTGTTTTTTTAGGTAAACCACCTTGTGTTTTTGGTGTAAACGCAGATGAGGTATTTGCGGTGCTGACGGGTCGTAAAACAGATAGTACAGGATGAGTTATACCGGTAACGCTATTGTTACCGTTGTAATTCTGTTGTATTAAACTTGAAATTGGCGGACTTATTGATTGCAAACGTTGTGATGAAAAGCAGCTATTGTCGGTAACACTATTGTCACCGCTATTTTGTCGTTGGAAAAAACGGTCAGTTAAAACTGATTCGCTGGCTGATTGTGAATTGTGTGGCAAATTAATATACTATCGGCAACGCTATTGTCGCCAATACAATTTTGCTGCAAAAAACTGTCACTTAAAATTGAATTTGGGTCATCTAATGAAAGGCTGTCTAGTTTTAAGTTTTCAAACTCTAAGCTGCCCAGGGATATGTCAGTGCTTGTATGAAATTCTGGGGTGGCATTATCTGAATTCATCGATTTTATAAATAATGTACCACAACAATAAGTGGTCTAAACGCACCATTTACACTACTATCGATATCTAGAAAATTACCACTTTGATCAAGTATGAAAACTCTATTGTTTCCATGTAGTGGTATTAAAATAAAATAAATGCATTTGTTAATCATACATATTTTAATCAGTTAGAAGAAACCTAGAAGCTCTTGTAAATCGGCGATTCATCAGTGTTGACGTAAATATCTGTGACAATATCACAACAAAAAGATCTTTAGTGTTTTCAATTAACAAAGTACTAAAAAGTAAACAAATCGGTTTCTATTTAAAAAACAACAATATTGTGCATACAGTCTTTTATTACCTTGGAAACACTATTGTTTCCAATTAAATGTGTAGTAAACAATAAAAAAACCGTTACCTGCTGAAAAATTTGAGTTTGTTTGACTTAATAATAACAATAATCATGTATTAGCTTTGTGATACGAATAAGCCAGTTTTGCTAATAGTGGTTTAGGGTGCACGCCGTCTTTATAACAGGATAATCTATAGCCGTACTCTGTATACGAATGGGTTGGCAAATGACGACTGTGTGAATTCTTTATATCAATTGAAAACTGTGGTGAATGTACATGCAAAATTCTGTTCAGGTCATTTATATAGTTATTCACCAGATCAATTTGCTGACGGAGGAGTCTGTCATCATTTTTGAATTTCCATACGCCTGGGCCAAACTCTTTGTGATAATTCCAATTATAAATGGAATAAACTGGTAAATGGAGATAAATAACCTTGACTTTTGAACCAAACTGCTTTGTAAAATCATTCATTTCTTTGAGTGTCCTACACACACTGTTTACTTTTGAATTTGTTTTTGATGTCAAATAAATGAAGCGCTGGTTATTTGGTTTATACATTAGGTCGCATGTGCCCAACCATATGAATAGGGTGATTGCTTGGGGGTGTAACTCATCAATGCGGGTTTTCAAATTGTCTTTCAAGTACTGAAGGCCATCCGCAACAGTTGACGACTTGGTTGCCCAAAACTCAATAAATGTTTCTGGGTTTACCCGAACTTCTGATCGTAAATTAAACCCCTTACTGTCTGTCAATAATATTGGCTTCCTTTTAGGGGGCAGAAGAGGGTCCAACCTGTTCAAATCGGCCTGTTTAGTAAGAGTCCGGTCACTCATTGACTAATTTGTGGATTGTCGCCCTTTCTACATGTGACCACATTAAATGTATCAAAATGCCTTGAAATACTACTCGATGTCACTAAATTGTTACACTTTCTTGTAAATAAACTTCTTTAGGGTCTCCACCATGCAACGGTAGGATATGGCCGTTTGGGGAACTAGCATTAATAACAACAAACACGGCTGTACATTGAAAACCTGTCTTCTCAAACTTTTACAATATTACAAGAGACAGAATACAAGACTGACGGATACGACATAATTACGGAAACGTATATAAGTTATAACAATGAACCCATAGAGGAAGCTCAAGCATTCTGACCATGCAAACACCAGGATACAACAATAAAATTTTAGTTTCGTGATATTTGGGTTATTGAATGCGGTTTGTTTCCATTGATTTATTCACTTTTTAACCTTTTTGGGGCCATTTAGGGCTTGCTATATGGTGTGAGGTTCCTCACTGTGTTGAAGACCGTACGGTGACCCCTAGATGCTTTGTTTTGGGTCGTTTTAAGCTGGATATGGGATGTTGTCTCTTTGACATTTACCCCATTTCCTTTCTTTTTCATATGCATGATGCAGATCATCTTCAGATTTTATTTTTCATGTTCATCGGAAGTACTTAATGATTAAAAAATGTCTCGCTACGGTATCTCTGAGTGTACAGGATTGGAACATCCTTACCATATCATTCAATGTTCCTCTTATCAATGGTGAATGAAAGGATATGGAGTAAATGTACATGAGACAAAGTCTCTACAAATACCTGGTAAAAAAAGCAAAGGAACAACGCTTTTAATGTTGTTCTTCATCTTGATATTGATCTCTTAATATCATCAAGTTGATATTGATCATCCGCAACTCCAGATTTAGCTGACGAATGTTAAACCCAAACTCAGTGGTTAGTCGTTATAACATGTGAGTACCGCTTTCTGAAAGCAATTTACATATGCAGAGTTTATTATAAAACACCTTTGAGGAAGAAATTTGAAAAGGTTTGATCGTTTTATCTTTTATCTTTGACAATTTTCCCTTTCGGACTATCGGACCTTCGGACCAATGGACCTTCGGACTAATGGGCCTTCGGACCATTGGACCTTCGGACTAATGGGTCTTCGGACCAAAAGACCTTCGGACTAATGGACCTTCGGACTATCGCTACGGAACCTATCGAAGGAATCTTTATACTGCATGGAGCGTGGCAATTTTCCACACAGTTTGGCTACAATAGTTCGCGGTCAGGCTTTCCGTATTATGACCTGACTACCCCGCATAGACAGGGCATTCCCCTATCCACTACCTGGGGATGCGCCCGGCAGCTCTGTAGCCGAAGCCCCTGAAAACCGATTCAGGTGCCGGGTAAACACCAATAAAAGACAAACGTAAACAACGAAAGGAATTCAGGATAGCCGAACTTTGCACCGGCGCTAGCAATAGCTAGTGGTAGGGTTAAATCAGTTCATTGGTACCCAAACCTCCTCGTTTCCCTATAGTATTATAAATATACAAATAAAACCCAATACAGGGGGACTACTAATTCCGAGAACACTGTTTTGAAAAAGGAAGAATAAGACAAAACGTAATTTTGAAAGATGGATCAAGGAGTGCTCGCCACTTAACTGCCGGCCAGCACAAAGAGCCTAGTCTGCTGGTAAAATACTGCAGCACAACGTAAGAACAATCAAACTCAAACTTCCCGAAGGTTTTGGTAAAGAATTATCATGTATGTACTTTTGAAGTACTTTTATCCCTGGACATTAATGTTCGCGGTTTCCCTAAATATTACTATTTCGTGGTCACCGGAATTCGTGGTTTCCAATCTCTATGAAAAAAATGCATTTCGTTGGGAACTTAATTTCGTGGTTTAAGTGAACCACGAAATCGACGAAAATTGGAACCCCACGAACAATAGTACTTTCACAGTAAGTAGACATCGGCAGTATCAGTATGAGGTACATTTGTAAGTAAAAAATTTTCAGGTCATCGGATTTCAAAGCCCATTTAACGGATTCATGCGGAATATATTGTCATTATCCCCTATTACATAAAGAATGTAAGTTTCGTCCAAGTTATTTCTGGATTTTGGCATTTTCAACAACATTGCCGTAAAACATCAATCATTTATTTCAAGAGCAACGGATTTTTTTTGTTTTGTTTTTTTTTGTTTTTTGTTTCTGTTTTTTTTTAAATGACATCCCAGGGATGAGACGCCTTAAATTGGTGCCAGTACAATCAAAGGAGATAAGGTTTAGATTGTTAAACTTTAATTGACTAAGTGGCCCACAACATTTCAATACTTATCTGAATTATAGGTAACAGAGTGCAAAAGTACCTAATTTGTAAAATAAACAGTTATTTTTAATATGTTGTACTGGTGTTCCAATAAGTAACTTTCTATCAGCATCATCAGAATCAAATAATATGGAAAGCCATAATCCGAAAATTGCCAAAGAGAAGGACTCAAAAATAGGATATAGGAGGTCAAAATCAGTATCAATGACATGCACTGCTTATACAATGAATGTCGCAATAGTATTTTCAAGAGTTTGGTACTTTTATAAAAACAGTAAATTTCTTTAAAACACAAGGTATATATAGTTTCTACAACGAGAACTAAGTTGATTATGAAATTTCTCACATCGAGTTAAATAAATTTTGCAAATGTTTGAAAACGAGGCTTGCCGAGTTTTTAAACATTTCAAAATTTATTTAACAAGATGTGAGAAATTTCATAATTAACGTGTTTAAGTTGTAGAAAATCTTTCTCTAATGACATAATGTAAAACACCGAGGATTATGTTCCGAATAGATTTGGCGGGAAATTCCACGCGAGTTGTTCTCTCACTAGTGACGAGAAATATTTTTATCACATCGGTCAGGCGTTGGTTAAATTTGCTAGAAATTAGAGAAAATGTCATACAAGTTTTCGCTGAATTAAAGTACATTTTAACGATTATTTCACGGGATCGTCCGAAAAATAGTTTAGTTTTGCAATAATACGGAAATTAGCTTTAGTATTTTAATACATATAAAAAATATAGGTCTTCATTTATTATATATAAAAAAATGTCATTCATTTACCTCCTCATATGGACGAAATCGTCATTTTATTTCAGAGGTAACACTTTTTTTGGCTATCACAAACAACAGATATAGTTATCACTGACAACAGATTATAACTGGGAAGTGGCAATCCCGAACTCGTATAGTAATCATGCCATTTGATTATAATTAATCACATTTATCACGGAAACGGAGGGAAAACGGACAGAAGAACTCAAGAACGGACACATAAGTCAGGTTTTTACATTTTACCCTACGACTTTGTGAGGCAGGGTATGCAAACCATAAAACCCTAAGGTTAAATGTTTGTTGACTCCTAGGTTACATGTATACGGCAGTGCGATTAGTATTTCCCCATTGTGAATTCAAGTTTTCTCATTTTTTATTTATTTTCTTTCATATCATTGTTTATCAGTACAAAAAATTCATTTTTCTGAAATATTGAGAAAACGGGTTCACTGACTTCCCGGACTGACTTAGTTAGAAAAGTAAATACGGGTTAGCTATGAATAGGGCTGAACAAGTATTCATACTCTTCCACCTTCTTTTAATCACTTTTATAACCCACCCTCTGCAACCCCCAATTCAAATCTCACAACTTCTTTTTCCGAAATCTAAGCCCACTTTCTTAATCTCCCGCGGCTGCCATCCTCCCACTTCTCAACACTGTATTAAATTCCTCTAATCATAACCCCCTCATCTCCCAAACCCCGTTTTCTATTTTCATCCAGTGCATTTTATTGATGTATCCATGCTTAAATCACAAAGGATTTCCGTACTTCCTTGAAAATGATATTTGCAAGAATTGAAATTTATCAGCATGTTCTTGCTAAAAATCATATATTAGCGCGACTTCTTTTTTTTTATTCCTTTTCGTATTTATGTCGCCGCGGACGTAAGCGATATTGTTCTTTTTTCTTTATTTTTTTTTATGTCATCCAAGACGAAGTCTTCTTCTTCTTCTTCTTATTATTATTATTACTCTTCCTCCAATAAACTTAGGATTAAATATCTAAGAACTATATTACAGAATTTACCGGAACTTTGTATAAATGTTCATTCCAAAATTCGTCCGTCTGGCGTAGATCTTCTCATCTGAAACTACTTGGCCAATTGGAAACAAACCTGGCCACAATGGTCCTTAGGTGGTCCTCTACAAAGATGGCCACCGGCGGGGAGCACAGTTTTAACGTTGGACCCGATGGGAAAAGACATTCAGATATATTCTCCTCTTCTGAAAGTGCTGAGTCAAGTAGAACCATACTTTGCCACAGAGTTCTTATGTGGTCCCCTGCAAAAAAGAGATGTTTTTTTCAGGTCAGCGCTTCATCCAAAATGGCTGCCAGCGGGGAACATAGTTTTAACATTGGACCCTATTGGAATACACATTAAGAGATCTCTTCCGAAAATATACTGAGACAATGGTAACCAGACTTGGCCATAGTAGTCCTAAGGTGGTCCCCCTGCAAAAAAGTTGTTTTTCAGGTCAGCGCTGTATCTAAGGTGGCTGCCAGTGGGGAACACTGTTTAAACATTAGACCCAATGGGAAAAGATATTCAAAGATTTTCTCATCTGAATCTGCTGAGCTGATTGGAAAATACCTTGGCCAAAATAGTCTTTATGTGGTCCTCTGCAAAAAATAAAAACGTTGTTTTTGGAATCTGTGCTATATCAAAGACTGCCACAAGCAAGGAAAATAGTTTTAACATTGGATCTTGGGGAAACACTTTCAAAGACCTTCCTCTCCGAAGCTGCTGAGACAACTGGTACCAAACTTGGCAACGATATTCTTAAGGGTGTCCTCTGCAAAAAATGTGTGTTTTTCAGGCCACCGCTATATCCAAGATGGCCGCTAGCGGGGAGCATAGTTTTAACATTGGACCCTTTTGGAAAAGACATTCAAACATCTTCTCCTCTGAAAGTGCTGAGACAATCAAACCAAACTTTGCCACAAAAGTGTTAGATTGTCTCTTGCAAAAAATATGTTCTTCAGGTCCATGGCCAAATGTTTTACTCTGTTGTCGAATTGTCACCAAACATGGTTGCCAACGGGGAATTTTCTGAATTGGGCCCTATGAGAAATACATACAAAGATCTCCTTCTATAGAACTTCTGAATGCATTTATAAGAAATATGGCATGAATTATTTATGAAGTGTTGATCAAGAAAGCAGGTAGCAGGGAAAGATGGTTAAGTGTTGGACAATTTGACACAAATGTTTCTTTACATAGTTTGAAATTAAGACAGTTTAACAAAAACGTTTTTTTTACTAATTTCATATGTCATGCTCCAGGTGAGCGATACAGGCTCTTGAGAGTCTCTTGTTCTTGGAATTTATGCTCTAGGTGAGCAATACAGGCTCTTGAGAGCCACTTTTTCATGGAATTTATATGGTAAGCGTCGCTTTATTTTGCCCAAAACTCGATGAAAGCTCCGGTAACATATAAAGGCCACCAATTTATGAAAAAAAAAATATATCTAGTTAATTGATTGATTGATTGAATATTGTTTAACGTCTACTCAGCAATATTTCAGCTATATCAAGACGAGAACAAGTTTGTTAATAAATAATGACTTTGGGGTATGGAAAGGGCCATGGGACGGGAAATTCTGACTGCCATTGGAAAAGTATGGTGAAATCCAAAAGGGCGGAGAATTTAGCCTTTTAGCCGATCACCTACGGACCACTCAAAAAAGAGCTTGCTACAAGGGTTCTCTAACGTGCAAGAAGCGTGGCATTTCTTCCAACACATGGACCTGAGTTTACATCCCATCTGAAAGATGGGTTGTGTATTTATTCATCCCGCACAACCACGGAATTGGTCCTATTTCTATATCCCGGGACCCTCGCGGTCAGCCCCCGTTTAGGAGGGGTCACACCCCGCAAGCCGAAAATACTAGGTCCTATTTCTACTTTAGTATATCCCGGGGTTCCCTCGGGGTCCTCTGTTAGGAAGACTCATACTCCAAGCTCAGAGGATGCTGCGGGCCTATTCATAAGCCGGGACCGCGCACGGCGGTATATCTAGTTGAAACAATATGTTTACTACGCTACCCTCTTTAAATACAAATAATTTTGTTTGTTTCTTTTAAGCTTAGTTCATCGTTTGGGATCGTCACTATCTGTTTTCAGTGATAGTCAATTATTTTAAAACCTGTTGTTCGGGATTGCCAAGAGCTGGAAATAAAATGAGGATTCCGCCGTCATGCAGTACTAAATGAAAAGCTAGATTTCATATACAATAAATCAAATGTTGTACATTACATAAGCGTCGAAATTCTTAAGTTTTATAAAGGCGTTTTTAGATGAAAAGTGTTATAATGCAGATTTTCAGCAATAAAATTGAAAATTGCGAATTTCTTCCTCAAAATCTCCGAAGTTTCAAAAGATCGTTAATTAGTATTTGTCATGAATCTTCATAGACATGTTAGCTACAATTAAAGCATAAAAGACAAATATATTATTGAATATTAATATGATTTATTTGTAAGTGAAAGTATCACCTTCTTCTGTCTTCAAGTTGTTTACAAATCTGCAGGCGGGATAGCCACTGTAGATGGGATTGCCGGTAATAGGGTGTGATAATAGACAGTAAATTTTCTTATGCTGTACACTTGTTTCAAGGAGTCTCTGTTCCAATTTTTGGTGTTTTTTCCTAATCATGCTAACAGAATTTATAATGTTAATTAAGATTGCAAATTCGTCTTTTTCATCTTTAATTGAATGACTGTTGAAAAAATGAAAATCATAAAGAAACTTAGCAGCAGCTTAGATGGTATGCATGCATTTAAGAACGTTGGTGAAACGAATGGATAAATATAGAATCCACAACAGCATCGAATGAGAAACGACATTTCTACACTAGAGATAGTTAAATTTTCAAATTTTTAAACGCGAGGCTCACCGAGCGTTTAAAATATTTGAAAATGTAACTATCGAGAGTGTAGAAATGTCGTTTCTCACGAGATACGGTTGTGGATTTTATTTCTCTAATGATTTCAATGATATTTTGACAAAAACATGACCCCCCCTCCTTTCGCATATGATCCTAAAGAAATGTGTTCTTTGAGCTTGACGTCATCAGGCATGGTCGCCTTTTTTTCATGACGTCGCAAAGGTAAACTCGGAAAACGGGCAAACATATTTGACGTCATAATTGAATTTCATCCAATCACTTGCCGAGAACAACATTCTCTCTAGAGAGGAGAACAGTATTTCTCCAACCGTTCAAGAAAAGTGAAAACAGGACAGAAATTAGAGAAAATGGACTTGATATGTCGGGTTATTTATTTCGTTGTTTGATACGTCAATAAAACTTTATGACAAACTGGCCGATAACCGTACATAAGATTTTAGTATGGCAGCACTCATCACTTTTCGTGATATAACAAATTTATAATTATAATTTTGTTTAAAGAGATGTGCTTGAAGACTTTTTTTAGATAAGTCTTTAGATAAATAACAATATTTTAGAGAAAAAAATTAACTACTGATCAAATGATTTTTATGGTTCTAATGATGAAAATTTGTGTGTATTTGACCGATTCGTCAAAATGTGAGAAATTGTGTACAAAGAATAAAGAATATATACATTTATCAAAACATATATAAGTTTTAAATCACAATTACTTACCATCCATGGCCAGCTGTGAGGAATAGATTCACGTCCTCCTACAACTCTGAGAACTCCAGTAGGAGGTGTGTGTGGTGGTATAAATTGTTTCCCACATGTGGCATTCTGTGACTCTGTTCCTGAGTTTGATTATAAGAAATCGATAAAGATATAGTATAGTTATTGAAATATTTTATACCAATTATTTGGTTCAAACGTTCTGATTCGTTCTTTTCTGTAAAATACATCGCATTAAAATTGTTCCTTAAATGTAAGGTAGAAATCAGTTACAACGACATAAAATACATGTACATTAATGGATCCAAGTATGCGTTTGAAAGAAGGAGATTCCAAGGGTCTAAATCCCCTTGTCAGAAAAAATTAAAATGTGTTCATAATGTGTAGGTAAAGATTTGCAAATAACAAAATAACGAGGTTACTGTTAATTTAGGTTCTGCATATGAGGATGAGATAAAAAAATGAGCTCCCCTTCCACTTAAAATCAAAAGAAACCATCTTTATGATTTTTTTATTGTTTTAAGGTAGACAGACACTGTTGCGCTGCGCAATCCAATCGCGCATTATAAAAAAAAAGAGTCGGATACGGGGATGGTTTGTTTTTCGGGCCGGAACAGCAATTTCCTTTGTGACGTCATACTTGAATGACAGATGTGAAACGTCATATTTCGTTTACTTTGCCGCGAATTAACTCCCTTTTCCCGTACTGGATGTTTAATCCGAAAACTTTGTAAAATATCTCCGTTAAAAGCATGGTGACACATACATTTTTTCATTGTTACCAATAAATTATATCACAGCTATCTTGTCACAAAAATCATCAAATTCTCATGGACAAAATGTTCATTTCTATTAAGCCAAAAATTGCCTTTCCAAATTTTCCCCGTGCATTCTATGTAAATTTAGGTGAAAAAATGACTGAAAATGAGCAAACTTTGATCTCAATTCTAGAAAAATCAAGCATGGTGACCCATACTTTTTATTACAGATTTCGAGTAAGTAGGATTTGTTCTTCAATTGTGCCAACTTGCAACACAATCTCATGGATATGAATATTACTGTCTATCTACCTTAAGAAACAATTATATGACTACATCCTTGAATTTAAGGTAGATCGGTAGTCTTCCACCATTTTGAATTTGTTATTTATGCTGTTATGGTATTATCTGCCATTTAAAATATGCAAATATTTTTATTTGTAATGAATCAATCAATATTATATCCATAATACAAAATGAAAAGGACCTACATGGACTTGATTTTACATGTCTTTATCTAATTAGACGAGGTATGGTAACTTGATAATTAAATAAATTGGAAGAGGATTTTTGAAAAAGGGAGATAATCTGATCAAAATATTTTACATAGATATCACTATGAAAATTCACATTTTACAAATTAAATGGAAAACAAAGTCGGTGACCCCAATTTTTCTTTATATTTTTTGAAAGTATGTTTAAAGGGCTAACACATGAGTAAAGTAGAATAAAAATCTTTGGAATAGTTTTAAAGAAATCAACAATATACCTGTTTTTCCCTATATATTCATTAGAAATATTTGATTATTTTGATATCAGTTATTTTAAAAACAAGCACGGTGACCCCCCTTTTTTATTNCCCCCCCCCCCCCCCCTTTTTTTATTTCAATGCTTATATAATAAAGAAACTTTCCTGTAAGAATAAAAAAAATCTATGGAAAAAATTTTGGAGTACCCATCTACCTTAATAGCTATATTTTTCAGACATTTTGAATCAGATTTAAAATATATAAGAAAATCAGTCAGCTTTAGTATGCAACTATTATCAAAAGGGGCAGACTTCAGTGAACTTGTACTTTTTACACAAACTTTTGGACTAAATTGTAACAAAATCTGCCCTTTTTAACCGAATTTTTAACAAGTGTCAAATTATTATAGAAGGGTCTAATTTACTGTCGCTTCGGTGCTCATAAGATTTGAAACATAACTAACCATGCTTAAAACATCTGTCATACATACAAACAAATAGAAACGCATTTTATATGGTCCTAAATGGAAATTGTACATGCATGTCTGCCTAAATGGACCTCTCCTTCCCTTCACATACATAAAAACACACATAAATACTTTATTTTCAATTACCTGTCAGAACAATAAGGACTAGTATTAATATTTCCCTGACCATCTTTCGTGATCTACCTTACAAAAGAGAACGATTTTTCACTCTTATCTCCTTGACCAGAGGTCATTCAGTAATGTAAGGCTTTATTCAGACTACATTATGTATTCGTTACGTATGAGTATGGTACATGTGTTAGTTTAAGAAATAATTCATGGAAGCCGTGGTATATTTCATACTTTACCACAGGCGATACATTGTATCCACTGTTTTTTAACCCCGACCGAGAGCGAGGGGTTAAATTTGTGGATACAATGTTCGACTGTTGTAAATTATTTCGATTCTGATTTGGAAAAATACATCATTGTGAATTTTTAACTGACCTTTAGGGACAGTAATTACTCGGCATCATTTGTATAGTTATCGTGACGTTTTGTGCTCTTACTGTAACGTTCCTGTGATGAAATGAACTATGACGTCGTCAAATAGCACCGTGACATCGCCAATGGCATATCGTAAATTTTACCTCGCGGCTTTCCCAATAGCAATGAAGCAGGTCATATTAGAATTTTTCTTATATCACAGGTTTACTAACACAATATAAACAGCATTAACAATAAGGATATGGAAAAGGTCTCTGCAAATACATGGTAAAATCAAGCAATGGAACAACGCTTTTTGTTGTTCTCAATCTTGATGTCATCATGATAGTTAAACACAATCTCCGAAACATAGGTGCATAGCTCTTTCTACGTGAGATTATCACCTCTGCCACACCTTGTCCTCCATATTGGATTTACCATGCCCTTTTCACAGTGACGTCGTATACATCCTGACGTATTTCACACTGTGACGTCATGAAAATCGGCAATTTTGAGAGGAATCTCTCCTTCCGGTGTGGCAGAGGTGATATCTGACGTAGGATTATGCACCTCTGTTTCGGAGATTGTGTTAAACAATCAGCTTTGCTCATGTGTTTGTTTTCCTTATATCACAGGTTTACTAACACAATATAAACAGTATTAACATGTGATAAAGTCCATACAAGTACATGGTTAAATCAAGCAATATTGTTGTTCTTCAATTTTTATGTCACCATGAGTTCTTCAATAATGAGCTTTGCTCATGTGTTTGTTTTATTTATATCACAAATTTACTGACACAATATTCCCACTTTTGAGACAGGTCAGTTCCTATTTTTAGCGGTGTGAGATTTTTCTGTCTCACATCACCCCTTGTGAGACAGCCTCGTGCATACTATGACGTCATTGACGTCATGGTGAGTCGCTAAGTAATGGCGGATGGTAAGGTAAACATGAAGGCGCCGAATGACGTTTTTATAAACAAAAGTGAGAAAATAAATCAAACACCGTTGGAAATGCAAAATTTAGATATCTCGGGCACTCGGGTTAGATTTCAATGGTTCTTTGACTCGGGAAGCCTCGTCAGAGAAATATTGAAATCTTACCCTTGGGTGTCTGAGATTTCTTGATCTTGCCTTTTCAACGGTGTTTATTCATATATACAGTATTAACAATGAAAGGAAATGGAATAACTTGACATGTGATAAATTCCATACAAATACACGGTTTAATCAAGCGATGGAACAACGCTTTTATTGTTGTTCTTCATCTTGATGAGTTCTTCAACAATGAGTTTTGCTTCTACCTCATAGTAAGCTCAAAACGATGCACAGGATTGATCAGAAGTCATTGCTAATTGTTGAGCAATGTCACATCAATTTCTTATAGAGCCCTTGGATGCGATATCGTCAACAAATATAAAGCGCTCGTACATAACCTGTCATCCGTTGCCCGACAAAAGCAAAGTGTCCGAAGTTAGTGAACAGAAATAACATAAAAAAACAAACACAGGGTGTTCATCAAGTCGATTGTAAGTAAACTTATACCGTAAAACGGATAATTTTCGCGAGGTTCTAATTTTCGCTATATTCGTGAGGTTTTGGAAGCGCGAAAATAAAAGTCAGTATATCTTTCACAATGTCTTGCCCTTACACAATTTTCCATTCGCGAAATTTTGGCAACCACGAAAATTACCCGCTATACGTAATATACAATTGTAAGATGGGAACAGTATAAACAGTCAGGATTACATGTGGAAATTACAAAAAAATCATAAATAATGCCAATATTTGAAAGTGTGATAGAGCATCAATATGAGAAATTCTCTCAAGAACAGGTACACCATTACTAAAAAATAAAGAGAGCATACATTTCTCGCACCGGAAATCTTTTTTATGGACTCCGCACTGCAGGAAAGAAAAAACGCCAGTCTGAATGCACGGTGAGCATGTCTATGTTCTTAGTATATACTAGATTTCATCATGTAAATTTTTAGTTTGTAAAATAAACCAGTGTCTAATTTTACTTTGCATCGTCAAACGGTTGACATAGTTGACAATACTCACATCGTAGGATGATTTTCAAACACCAATAATTACATTTCATGCATATTCATTTTAATTCCGTCAATTTGATAGGTGAACATCGCTCACGTGGTATTACAATGTGAAGTTGCAATTCCCGCGGTGGGTGAATTAGTAAAAATAGAATCCCATTGTACATTTTTAATAAATTTGTTTTTAATAATTTTGTTTTAAAATCTAATTAAAAGAATTGAATGCATTATTTTGAAGTTTCATAGGGATTATGAAAGTGTTGACTGGGCGCACAATTTCAACAAGAAGCGCTAAAATGTGCTTCGGTCAACACTGTCATACCCCAATGAAACTTCAGAAAAATGCATTCAATTCTTAATAACTGTAGAAATAATTCATAAAGACTCCAGTTTATCATTGTTTAACACCGGACTGCATTTTTATGTGGTATTATTAAAACTAGGGGTATAAAACTGCATAAATGGTGATCCTGGTGTACAATAATGATGAACTGAATTCTTTGTGAATTATTTAAATTGTATTATTATATAGATAGCGATTCGTGAATTACTGCGTTATTCGATCATTCGTTGAATATTTTGCGATAATCAGAATCTTGGATTAGTTATAGTATAAATAGCACAAATGCAGTGCATTTTATGCATTGATTAGAACTTTGGTTGCTTATATTTGTCGTAAATTTAGGGTTTTTTTGGTAATTAAAGGAACCAATAAAGGTGTCTGTATGATATTAATAGGGTCTGTAAGTCTCGTCATGTGACTCACGAGAATACACGATAAATAGGCAATTCGAAAACGTTTCCGGCCAAAACATGACGTCAGAGGATTGTGACGTTCAAATTTTTGTTTAAAACGTCAAATATCTTTGTTTGAAATGTAACTTCCGTGTACAATTTTTGATCCCGGAACTTTCAAAATTGTACGAGACTTACAGGCCCTATTTCCTATTACAGAATTTTGTGAAATTTTCTTATTTCGTCTCATTATTTTATTATGCCAAGTTTTCTAACAATTGGCTAAATGAGTGTCCTGTGGTTGTTTAAATGACGTGATCGTCTTCTATTGTCTTTTCTGTCGGGAAACGGATGACAGTGATTTGTAAGAACACTTTACCAGTTAAGTTCATAGTTGGTGACGATCCATCATCCATGGGTAAAACAGCGTGAATATAACGTTGCTCGTCAATTAGCAATGAATTCTGCTCAAACAGGTACCAGATAGACTAGATAGACAGTTTGCAGTTTGCTTGTAGATTGTGGCATGTGATTGTAGTTCCTGGCCATTGTAGGTGTTTGCTGTTTTCCTGTTTTTGTAATAGATAGAAAAAAGAAGGAAACGGGGAATGTGTCAAAGAGACAACGACCCAAAGGAGAGTAATAACAACTCAAAGCCACCATAAGATCTTCAATGAACGGTGAGGAAACCCCACACACAATGGTAGATCGGTGGCATTGGAATTTCTATGACGTATGAATAAATCTAATAATTGAAGGCCCAATGGTGACTTCAAGATGAAGAACAACAATTACTTTAAACATATTTTTATTGTCAAAAAGAACAATATGTGGGATTGAACACAAGTTTTTGCAGCTTACTACTGTAGGTTCTTTCCCTACAATGATATTAAACACAATAATACACAAGATGACATACAGTGATAATTAATATATGAAAATAATCAATGCAAATATTATATAGGTGTGAGTAATGATATAATGAAATACTGGTAGAACTATAAACAAAATTACATTATAATCTAAAACACTAAAAATACTAAGCAGAGTCGAGCTAATTGGAGAATCTTTTAGAATGAATAATAAAATTATGCACATTGCGAAAAATAACAGTGTTTGTTCCTTGGTCCAGCATATCTGAACCAAATAAAATAATGTCAATAGTTGGTGTAATATAAGGAAGAAGGCTATCGATATATTGTATTCTAATGTTATGAAAGATCGGACATTCAAGAAAATAATGTATAGCATCTTCAAATGGACAACCACAATCACACTTTGGATCATTACATAAGTTGACTAAGAAAAGATCGGATTTCAGTTGACTACAACGGTGACGTAATTTAGTATGCCAAATAATCACATTTCTAGAACCAATCAAATAGTAAGAAGGAACAGTAAAATTATCTTTTATATGGGAGTTCTTAAAACTGGTGTAAGTCGCTTGGTTTCTTTGTCCTGGATCAAGAGAATTCCATAATCTGATAGTCGACGGAAAAAAGGATTTTGAGAACGTTTCAAGACGGCAAAATGGAATTCTATATTGACTACGGTTCCTGATATTATGAAGATTTTCATTATTGGAATATTCAAGTAAACATTCTTTCAAATAAAAAGGGCTTTTGTCGTTATTTTTTTTAAACATCAAATTAAGTTTTTGTCGTTTTCGCCTGTTTTCTAATGTATCCCAACCGGTTTCAAAAAATAAAGATTCTTTACTGGCAAATCGCGGTAGCCCTGTAGCAATCCTTGCCGCTTCCAATTGAAGGCGTTCAATTTTATTTTTATCACCAGAGGAACATCCATCCCACAATTCACAACCATATTCAAGTAAGGGTAGAATATATGTAGTATAAATAGTGTTAAGGTTGTTCCTACAAAGTGTGTATTTCAATTTACGCAAAACAAATAACTGTTTAGATACACTTTTACAAATATTTTCTATATGAACTGTTCATTTACAGTTATTAGAAAATGTAACACCGAGATGCTTATGATTATCGACAATTTCAATATTTTGTCCATTAAACAATAAATTTGGTACTTGATAATTCCTAAATGTAAATAGCATAACTTCTGTTTTTTGAGGATTAAAATTAACCAACCAAGTTTTTGCCCAGTTATCAAGAGTAGTAAGATCTCTGTTCAAATTAGTTTCTATTTCCGGAATATCGTTTGAAGAATACATAAGAGAACTATCATCCGCAAATAATCTAACAAAAGAATTAATTTCATCTGCTATATCGTTGATGTATATTAAAAACAATAAGGGTCCAAGTACTGATCCCTGTGGAACCCCTGCTTTCAAGTATTCTGGTGTTGATTTGGAATTTTTAAGCAGAACTTGCTGCTTCCTGTCTTTCAGATAATCCTGTAGCCAAAGAAAAAGTTTCCCATGAATTCCATAGGATTTTAATTTAGAAAAATAGAACTTTGTGCCAAAGACGGTCAAATGCCTTTGAAATATCACAAAAGACAACACAAGACATTTCTCCTTTCTCCAAAGATAAACATATTCTGTGATACATTTCAATGAGTTGATGACATTTTGAATGACCTGGAACAAACCCAGACTGAAATTTATAAATTCATATAGTTGTAGATATGCTTAAATATAACACGTTCAAAGACTTTACCAACACAACTTAATAATGCAATAGGTCGATAATTAGAAACAACTGATTTATCTCCCTTTTTATATAATGCAAGAACATTGGCCAGTTTCCAACAAGACGGAATTTTCCCAAATCTAAGCGAATAATTGAAAATAATATTTAAGGGGATAGCTACAGAACGGGCAGTATTTTTTTAACATTTGGTGACTATACCATCATTTCCAGAGGCTTTCCCAATTTGAAGACTTTCTAGTATATCAACAATTTCATTTTCTCGAATTTCTTCTATGTCTAAATTAGAATCTGTTCTAATGGGTCAATCAGGAGGTTCAATATCTCTATCATCAACTGATGAAATTGAGGCAAAATAAGTATTTAAAAGTATTGCCTTTTCATTATCATCGGCTACTTTATCCGTCGAAAATGGATTATTTAATGGGGGAATAATGGTAGATTTGGTATTACCCATTATATGTTTTACTAGAGACCAGAATGATTTTGGATTAAAAGTAGAATGTTGATCTAACAAGCCATTAGCATATAAGAAAAACTGCTCTTTGGCATGTATAATCATGTTATTGACTTTATTACGTTGAACTCTATATCTTTGTTGATTGTTTGTTGAAGGTTTTTTACGTCGTAATTTTTGTAATCTAAAAACAACAATTAAAGCTTTGTTCCATTGCTTAGTGCTACCATGTATTTGTAGAGACTTAGTCTCATTTGCATTTACTCCAAATCCCTTCATTGTTGTTAATATACTTGTTGGAAGATAATTGTTAAATTTTACAAAATACAAAATAATAACGGGGGCACCACTTATTTGAGCGTAAAAAAATGTTATTGACAATTTAAGGATTAATACAGACATAATCGAGGAAATGACTAAATCAGAGGATTGCATTAAATATTATTTACAGATTCACGGAGACTAAAGTGTATTTATGTTTTTTTTTATTTATTTTTTTTTTTTTTATAAAAATGAAAAGTAATCAAGAAATAAGAGAATTAGATCATGAAACGTTATTTTCTCGCGTGGTGTCAAGATGAAATTCTTTAGCAAATTATCTCAATTTTATGATTTTCTGTTTTCCTTGAATTCCAACAAAACATTAACAGCCACGGTATTTTAGTTCATTTCGGCAAAAATGTTGTGAAATGGACAAGGTGCAAAGATTCATTTACTTTATTTACTTTTTTTAGTCGTCTATACGTTTTATAATAATTTTGTTATAATTGTAATAAAATGAAACCTAAATGAACAAATATTGGACAAAACTGGTGCAATAATAACCCGGAAAATCCTTAAGTCTCAAACAAAACTGTAAACATTACATCAGATTTAAAAAAAAAATTGGTTCTTTTGCATCACGAGGCTTTTCTTTTCTTTTTGCATGCCGTCACAAATGCATATTGTTTTTTGCAGGGAGAGGAATTAGGTATAGTCAAATGTGATGTGCCCGACATTTTCAAATTCTTGTGGCTTCAAATAGATTTCAGCACGTCATATTTGACATGTTTGAATTGGAAATAAACTGACTGGTTACTTGAACAAAAGTTTGCTACAAAAAACTCAATACCGATCTTACTGTAAATTTAGTATCTGCATTTGGCCATTTCGGCAATTGTTGTCTCTTCAGTGAAGATTAAATTATAGATTTGAAAGACCTTATTTTCAATGATGTTAAAAAAATGATAGGGAACAAATATGATTTAAATAGATAGCCAAAATCAGCTTAGGACAGAGGGAGATACTCTTAAGTTTTTGACAAAATTCTCAAAAAGGAGTAGGTTCGATAAGGCCGATTTTTGGCCCCAAAAATTAACAACACATTAGTGGAGATGTAGCACTCTTTTTACAAATCTTAATGTCATATTCAGTTGATTCAGTCGATTTTTTGTGAAACCTATCCCTAACATGATGTTTGCAGTGGGTCGAAACAACGGCAGTAGAATACCGAAGGAACAAAGCACAAGATTACACAAATCAAAGTCCAGAGACAAGGCAAAAGTCAAAAATCGGAACTGCAACAAATCTGTTAAAAATTGCATTATTTTACCTAGTTTTTAGCTCTGATAATAGTGGCCACACGTGTGTTCAACCAGATCCTTGTATACTTGTTAGTTACATCATATACGTAATTACTGTGAATGAAAATGAATGTGGCCATTACTTATTTTAATGAAAACTGTACAAAATTTGATCAAAAATAGAGATATTTTCAATATTTTTGGAATTTAGCCCACGTTTATGACGTCAGCGATTAGAACATTTGCACTTAAATGAAAAAATATGCTTCAATTTTTATAAAGCAACAATTGCACTATGCATATGATGATTTAGAATATATAGTATTAGTATTTAAAAATTCCAAAATTCTTAGG
The DNA here is from genome assembly GCA_002080025.1 of Modiolus philippinarum. Taxonomy (NCBI): domain Eukaryota; kingdom Metazoa; phylum Mollusca; class Bivalvia; order Mytilida; family Modiolidae; genus Modiolus; species Modiolus philippinarum. Next base: position 148,069 of record MJUU01003313.1, on the reverse strand, counting down.
GCCAAAAAACGGGTCTTACCGAACCTTCTCCTTTTAGATATTGCAAGTTTCAAAATTAAATCGGGTTTCGAGTCAGCCCCAAAGTTCTAACCACTGGATTGGTGGTTACCCACAGGGACTAACAGTCCAGTAGCAGAGGTAGCAAATATCTAAATACCTAACTTACTGTGAATTCGGTTCTTCATATGACAAATTCGACCACTCGTTTCGGCAGTTCAGATTAGATCTAAAATTTCCATTAGCTCAAAGTTGCTAAAAAACTGATACAGAACAAATAAATAATATGATCTAAATAGAAAGCCAAAATTAGCGTAGAACAGAGCTTTGATCTTTAATTATTTTTTTTTTAATCTTAAAAACTATACCCTGTTCTGAATGGCCTTGAAAAGAAAGACACACAATCAGCCAAAATAGCAACTGAAATGTATCACAATCCGAAACAACTATGATTGAAATCAACATAACAACGGCAATAGAATACCAAAGGAACAAAGAAGTGGAAGTTACAAAAATCGAAGTCCAAAGACATTACCAAAACGAGGACACAGAAAAAATGACTTTAGACATAGAAAACAAGGACGTAAGATAGATACAAAGCTTAGAAAACGAAATCACAACATTCAAAACAAAGGCATTCCCAGTGTCAACTCCAGTGAAACTGAGAGTGACATCAGGTGCTCCGGAAGGGTAAGTATGTCCTGCTCCGTTGTAATGTTCAGGTTTTCTATTATTATTTACAGAAGGCGTTTAAACTTTGCCATTAGTAATTTTTCAGGTGTTAAAAAAATTTGTATTGTGTAAAGCTTTGAATTTTTACAATTGCTAACACTAAGTATGTATATTAAAATAGGGGACTCTTCACAAAAATTTTAAAAAACATGGATTTTTCTCATTTTATTTGTCGAAATTCTTACAAAGTAACACTTTAAGAAGTGTAAATTAAAATGAAACGAGTTTGACGTCTTCAACTATTGGGCGATAATTACACAGTACCAGAACATTTTTCATAAACATATTTGCTTCAATATATAAATTAAAAACTCGTTCAAATGCAAAATATCAGTCCATGTGTATCTAAAGCTTCCATTTTGAGTACTAAAGTACTCTCATCCAAGCAAATTTCTCATGTGCATTTACGGTCTATCCTTTCGTTGTACATTTCAGACTTGAGTTTTACTCTCCGGCAATGAGGAGTACGTAAAAAGATTCCTCGCGAGAGTTGTATGCTTTATATATTTAAATTATGATGTATTTGTTCTTGAGAGAATATCTCTTTGGATACACTATCATACTTTCAAATTTTGGCTATTAGGATTTTTTTTCAAATCGTTATTCTGACCACTTATTTATTGAGCCCACATCTCATGATTTTATTATGCCAAGTTGTCTTACTATTGACTCAATGAGTGCCTTGTGGTTGTTTAAATGATGTGATTGTCTTTTGTTAGTCTTTTTGTCAGGCAACGGATGACAGTGATTGTGAGAACACTTACCAGTTAAGTTTAGGTTTGTTGACGATCCCCATTCATGGGTATAGTAACATGGATCATGTAGCGTTGCACGACATTTAGCAATGAAATCCACTCAAGCCGGTGCTAGGGGGGCTTCTTGGACCTACCATGAGGTATGAGTAAAACTAATTGTTGAAGGCATCATGGTGACTTCGAGATAAGGCAATTAAAGTACTTCGCATTTTTAGTTTTACCATGTATTTGTAGAGATTTTGCCTCATTTGCATTTACTCCATATCACAATCCGAAACCACTATGATTGAGATATACAGGAATTTAGTAATGTTCAGCTTTTCTTTTAGTATTCGCATAAGGCGTTCAATAAATATGAAACATAATGACCTATTTCTTCAGATATCTGACAAAAATTACACAGTATAACGTCAGAAAGCTCCAATCCTGATAATCTGCAAGTCGCAAAAGTTTTGCTATTAGGAATTGGTCAGGTGTTAAAAAATTTGTATTGTGTAAAGCTTTGAATTTATACAACTGCTAACACTAAGTATGTATATTAAAATAAGGGACTCTTCACAAAAATAAAAAAAACATGGATTTCTCTCATTTTATTTGTCGAAATTCTTACAAAGTAACACTTTAAGAAGTGTAAATTAAAATAAAACGAGTTTGACGTCTTAAACTATTGGGCGATAATTACACAGAAACAGAACATTTTTCATAAACATGTTTGCGTCAATATATAAAGCAAACACTCGTTCAAATGGAAAATACCAGTCTGTGTGCACCTAAAGCTTTCATTTTGAGTACTAAGGTACCCTCATCCAAGCAAATTTCTCATGTGCATTTACGGCATATCCTTTCATTGTTTATTTCAGACTTGAGTTTTACTCTCCTTCAATGAGGAGTCTGTAAAAAGATTCCTCGCGAGAGTTGTATGCTTTATATATTTAAGTTATGATGTATTTGTTCTTGAGAGAATATCTCTTTGGATACACTATCATACTTTCAAATTTTGGCTATTAGGATTTTTTTTCAAATCGTTATTCTTACCACCTATTTATTGTACCCACATCTCGAGATTTTATTATCCCAAGTTGTCTTACTATTGACTCAATGAGTGCCTTGTGGTTGGTTAAATGATGTGACCGTCTTCTGTTAGTCTTTTTGTCAGGCAGCGGATGACAGTCATTGTAAGAACACTTACCAGTTAAGTTTAGGTTTGTTGACGATCCTTCATTCATGGGTAAAGTAACATGGATGTAGCGTTGCACGACATTTAGCAATGAAATCCACTCAAAGCGGTGCTAGGGGGCGTCTTGGACTTACCATGTGGTATGAGTAAAACTAATTGTTGAAGGCATCATGGTGACTTCGAGATGAGGCAATAAAAGTGCTTCGCATTCTTGGTCTTACCATGTATTTGTAGAGATTTTGTCTCGTTTGCATTTACTCCATATCACAATCCGAAATCACTATGATTGAGATATACAGCAATTAAGTAATGTTCAGCTTTTCTTTTAGTATTCACATAAGGCGTTCAATAAAAATGAAACATAATGACCAATTTCTTCAGTCTTCAGATATCTGACAATAATTACACAGTATAACGTCAGAAAGCTCTAATCCTGATAATCTGCAAGTCACAAAAATTGAATGCTACGAAATGTAATTTAGGGGACGACCATTTGATTTTCAGGGACAAGCCTCGGCTATTTTGCCTAGAAGAATCTTATTTTTTTCATGAAAGTTTCGAACAAGTTATACATTTCCACGAAATGTCACTTAAAACTATTCATTCACATTTGCAACCAAACATTTACTCTTCAAATCAACATTAAATTATTTATACTATAACTAATCCGAGATTCTGATTATCGCAAAATATTCAACGAATGATCGAATAACGCAGTAATTCATGAATGCGCGCAGCGCATGAGTGATTACAGCGTTTTTTGATCATGAATTGAATATCTTCGATAATCAGAATTCCGGATTAGTTATTGTTTTTATTATATAGACCTCTTGACATAAAATATAACGGTTTAATTTAAGATTCATTGCATGAACTACGTTTTCTATGTTAATCTGCTTCGACGTTTGCTTAACAGCAACGTTGACAACGTCTATTGTGACGTCACTTCCTAGAGTGAAATTATGGAAAATAATTTCACAGTTAATTATCACTTTTCTTTCACTGAGAAATTTAAATCTTTCACCGCAATCTATATAATAATTATTTTTAATGACAAGTAGGATTAAAATATTTTTATTTACAAAATCACCCAAACCTCCCCCAATTAATATAAAATGCATAGTATAGGAACCTGTGCGCCTAAAATGTCTGTCTTACGGTTCTATCTGTAGGCTGTAGAACGTTTTTCGTAGAAAACCTACTTCAACAGAGTATGCCAGATAAGTTTTTCATGTTTTATTGTTGAGAAGGAAATATTTCGTGTACGAAAAGAGTTTATTTTTCATCTAATAGACTGTCAAATATGTCTTTATCCGTAATTGTGAATAAGTTATCACGTGAAAGCTGATTTATTGTAATTAATGCCAATACATTGCGTTGCAAAATATATTTTTTCTCCGTTTTACACGAAAAGGTAAACTTACATTGCTCACACTTCTTGGGGCAACTATAAAAGATAATTATTACTTTCATGCCAAATTTCAACATCATTTGTAGCTGCATTGCCAAGAAAATCGTTCTTTTAAAAAATGAATTATGTAGGCTGTTTAAAGTAACTTTTATCACAGACTGTCTTACTTACGGTTGTTTTGTATGCTGTTTAACGAATATTTAACAACTTATATATGAAAAACACGTAAAAAAGTAAAATTTCACAGCTGTTTGCGATAATCAGTAAAGGGATATGGATTACCTGAGACAAAGTCTCTAAAAATACATGGCAAAAACAAGCTATGGAATAACGCTTTTATTGTTGTTCTGAACCTTGCGAGTCAGGGATGAGTTTCGTGAATAAAATATTGTATTATGATATAGCGATACAACACAGGCGTATCGTGATACATATCGATACATTTCGTCTTCTGATTTATCAATATCATTACATTTTAAATCTTCTTCATTTTAATATTTTATGTGATAAAATAGTAAAATATTCTTAAGTAGGACAAGAGTGTTTATTTTCACGTAGCTAAATACATTTGTTTTTCCTTTATATGACTTTTTCATACCAGAACCTGTACATTTCAAGCATTTAGGTGGTACTGATTCTGAAATCTTAGCAGAAATCGAGGACGATAAGTATCGATACGCTGGATTCCGTACCGATGTACAGAGTTTGTTGAAAAATATCGCGGTAGTCTGTTTCGGCAGAATGTTTCCGGTAATTCATCTCTCCGTGTGTATTTTTTAATCTGTAAATAATTTGAAGATATATCACTTTGTCTTCCGCTATTTTGAACATGTTTTTAAAGAATACAACAATTTTGACCTTCCCCTTATTCATTTTACTTTTAGAAATCATATTGAAATTGTCCTGAGATATATCGATCATCGCCTCTGAAACTGCTGGAGCAAACTGTAATAAGATGGCGTATGCAAGGTCTTTCACAATTTACTGATTTCTTTTCAGTATATTCACAAACCTGGCTCTCACTGCAGATTTTACCCTTTGAGATTATCTTGATCTACCAAAAAAATGCGCTGGCTGACCAAACTTGACAGGTAAGTTGTATGGAAGGTATGTAGTTTGGTTCCTCTCCTGCTATAAACACCCAAGACCACCAGACGAAAGGAAATTACAGAAAGGGCAACCGATATGGTAGAAGCATTTTGTAATATTGTCTATAGAGCTCTATAGACAATTGAATTCCTATCAATAAGCAGTGTATTCTTATTATTATTTAATGTATACAAGCACGAATTGATTCCGTTACTTTTGTAAGACTATGCAGGTTTATACAAGTGTACTTTACTACAAGAAATAGAATTAATTTCACATGTTAAATCACCGGCGGATCCAGCTTCCGAAATGGGGGATCCCAATGAGTTTCCAGAAAAAAAGGTTTCATGCCATATTTTTTGTCAGTTTTGCGTAAATTTTGCACGAGATTTATAGTTTTTTCCTTAAAAGGCTGAGGGTTCCAAGGGTTGGATCCGCCAATGTCACTAAATGGAACGCCATCAAAATTATCCGATAGATTAAGGTATTTACAGCACTTTAATAACTTGTTAAGAACAGAAACAAATAAGTCTGCAGTGTCCAACAGATGAGCTTAATTAAGACAAAACAGATCAAATTCCTACCCTTGATTTTTTTTTAAGATTTGGTTTTTATTATTGATGATCAGTTTTAAGAGGTGGGGTCACTTACTCGTGATTTTATTTCCTTCAGCATACCAGTTTTTGTGAATGTATTAAATCTTTGCCAAAATTGTGTTATCAGGTCATCCGTTATAAGATAAGAAAATCAATTCAAATGCATTTTCATACTTTTAAATGAAAGATTCAGCCATTGAATTTGCCATTTCATTGCAATTTGGACAGATTTCGGCAATTTTTGTTAAAATTCGCTGTATAGTACATACAGAACCGAACTATACTGACAGTCTTTTGGAAGGGCAAATGTTTATACACTCGCAAAAAAATGTTTTTGGTTCTCGGTGTCCTTCAAGTACTGTAAAATGGCTTAAATATAGAGAAAATGTTATTTACAGCCATATTCGGCTGCTTACATGTAATAAAACATACATGCGTGGCATATATTAATTTTACTCATTGGAAGTACAAATACCAAAGACTACCTTACACGATTTTACGACATGTGAGATTATTCTGAAAATATCCCAAGTTATGAACAAAAGTCACGGCTTTATGGCCCCATTTCTTTATTTTAAATGTATTCTAATACAGTCTATTAGGCCTATGTTATAATCCAAAGTTATGTATCCTGCCATTTTTCGTGTTTTTTTTTCAAATGTGTATTGATATTTCTTTTTTGCGTGCTTCTATGATGTAGTGAAATATTTCTTCGAAACAGCAAAAGTTTCATTCACAAAGTAACAAAAATGTCTGCTGACACGGTCCATTTTAGTATAAAAGCAACATATAACACTTCAAGTTGCAAAAACATAATAAAATTGCATGGTACGGCTAAATACTGCTCATTTCAATAAAAATAATACGTCAGTCAGCCTACAACCGTTTTCTAGATAAGACAGTCAACAGACTTACAGTACTACCGTAGACAGTATACAGTCGGCAGTTTTATTTAAATGAAATTTTCGTTATCAAAAAGAAAGTGCATATGGTTATCTGGCTTTGTATGTGCAGCTAATGAAACAATATACTAACTATATAAATATAAAGACAGGTACGCATACATAAGCAAAGAAATAGCTCTATTTCTGTTTTATGACTGTTTGTTTCACGTTTGAATATAGATTTTTGAATTTGAAATCAACAGGCTACTTGAACGTAACATCATCTTTGGGTACATTAATCATTCATACACGTTGGGCGAATTTTACAAACTTAAAAAAAAATCCTAAGTCATTGACAATATGTAAAAAAAAACTTACCGGACATGTATGCTGTTTCACATGTTTACCTGTAAAAACGTTCTACAGCCTACAGATTGAACCGTAAGACAGATATCTCAGGCGCACAGGTTCCTATACTGTGAAATGGTCGTCCCCTTATTATGACCTGCCTCAACAGGAAGTTTGAAGCTTGCCATTAGGTAGTGGTCGGGTGTTTTACTAAGCGTATTGTGTAAAACCTTGACATTATACAATATACAACGCTAAGTAAGTTTATTAAAACCGGAGACTCTTCACTAAGATAAGAGCTACATATTTCTCTCATTTTATTTGTCGATATTCTTACAAAGTTATATATAGACTTGAAGAAGTGTAAATTAAAATGAAACGAGTTTGACATCTTAAACTATAAGGCGATAATTACACAGAAATATAACATTTTTTCATAAACATGTGTGCGTAAAAATATAAATTAAAAACTAATACCAGTATGTGTGTACCTAACGCTTTCATTATGAGTACTAAGGTACTCTCATCCAAGCAAATTTATCATGTGCATTTACGGCATATCCTTCCATTGTTCATTTCAGACTGGAGTTTGTCTCTCCTGCTATTAGAAGTCCGTATAAATATTCCTCGCAAGTGTTTGCTTTATATGTATTTCAGTTATCGTGTACTTGTTCTCGAGAGAATTTCTGATATGGGTTCACTATTATATTGTCAAAATTTTATCATTTTATTTTTTGCAATTCCAAAATATCATTCTGACCAGCTGTTTCTAGTGATCCCAACTCTCTATTTATTTGCCAAGTTTTCTTGCAAGTCACTCGATTATATCATGATCTTGTATGGTAACAGCCATTTGGCGAGTTAGGGACCGACCATTTAACTTGAAGGGGGCTATGATTTTTTTTTCTAAAAAATATTTTGGAGCTGATTTTATGTGAAAAAAAATATTTTGGCTGCCAAAATGGTGAAAAAAAATTCTGAAGGAGGCTTTCTGCCCAAAAATATAATGCTAATTTTGAAAAAAAAAATATTTTGTTGATACACGTGCTGCGCGCGTAAAAAAAATTCTGTCCAGATAAAAAAGACCATACCCCCCCCCTCTCAGGTTAAATGGTCGGTCCCTTAATCGTTATAGATGTAAAATCTGTGTTGAGCGATACAAAAGTTATCATTAAACATTGTTCAATATGATTCTGAACACCGAAAAATTAACCCTACTCCAACAAAATGATTAAAATCCCAAAATTTTGCCTGTTTTACATGTATATGAATAAAGAATACTTATGTTTTGCTTTCTTTCCAAAAATGCATTAGATATTTCGTAAAATGCAAATTCCAAAACATGAATAAAATCTAATATTCAATCCGATACTTATTAAAAATGGGATTTTTTAGCATTTCAGAATTAACCAATATTCAAAGTTGAATTGTTGAAATTTCCAACTATTAAGAGTATACCTTCCAAAATTCAGGTGGTCCATCTCTTTTACACCCTTTAGTAATGAACAAGAAACGTTCATTCCTATGCAAAATACGAACATTTTTGCCTACAATCAAAATATTTGAGGCAAAATAGACAATTTCGTGATAATCTTTAAACTCAAATCATAACACCCTCAAAGTATTAAGTGACTACGATGTCACATTTATTGTCTCTGGCTTTATTCATATGCAAAAAATTATTTACTTGACAAAAGATTTTTATCAATTAGAATACTTTTTACAAAATGGTTATTTTCGTATTTAAGGATTTATCATAATTTCCACGTCTTACTTCTAAAAATCCCATATCTCCCAGAATTCTCTATCTTTATTTCAAGATTTCTAAACCTACTATAGTCGTGTCAATCAAAGGTAAATTGTTTTTTAAATTTATTTAAAGCCTCATTTTAGCAGAAACCCCTCAAACCTGTAGTATTATATATTTTTATTTTTATTTGCAGATTGATAAAACGGACATAACTGGTCTGCTGCTGACATATATTGACTAACACAGAGCTGGATAATTATAGTTATATTCATGGTGGTTATCAGTAAAATATTTTCAAAGAAATCTGCAGTATAATCTCAAAACTGTTTCAAATTTTTGAATCAGAAACAAACTCCCTTTTTTTCATTTATACCAAACTTTTTTTCCTTTGATTAAAACGACACGATTCAAGGATTATTCCTGTTCATTTTGTAACATGTGTAATAATAGATAAAAAAAACGCCCAAAGTTAGTTTTTATGTAGTTTTGAACCGATAATTGCTTTTTTCAAACTTACTTCATACATGATTTTTTTAAATATTTGGAGACAGTTTGGAGATTATTTCTTGAGTATCATAATATTAATCAATTTATTTCATTAAAATGTTTTAATAATTAAACAAGGAAAATCTTATTTCAGATATTTTAGCGTATAAGAGTGAAGCGCAAAAATAAGCCTACAGTGAATAGTTTGATGCACTTGAATGATTTAGTACCCCGACCAACAACCGCGAATTCAAGACTGCGTGAAGATATTAAGAAAACCGCCTAAAAAGGCAACACAAAAATTACTCAGTTCACAGTAATCTGAGAATTTGCTTAATATGCTTAGTGCAAAATATTGAAATTCACAAAAAAAATTTAAGATTCCAAAATTTCTATTTTGCGTCCATTTTTCTATAAATAATAACCAGACGACCCAAGGCATTGGGTAAATTTGTACATCAATTTTAAGTATACATCTGAGTGTATTTAATGGACAAATCATGTCATTTTTTCATACATCACATATCTGTAATTTTTGAAGTGAAATGAAATTTAAAAATAGTGTTTCATTTACAGAAAGAAGTAAGAATTGAGGATTTTGTGAAACTGGAGTTGTTAGTCTAAATGAGTTTTATGCAAGTTGTTACGATATAATATCATTTTTTTAAGTTGTATTCAATATTTTATAAGAAAGTTACATCTCAACGACAAATCAGTAGAACTTCTGAAAAACTGAAATTCCAATTCCCCACACAATTTCGAGTAAAACGGCCAAAATAAGCTCACCTAAACAGTCCTATTTATATCAGATATAGTGAAATCTAAACCTCAATTCAAATTAAAACTTATTTTATAGCATTTATAGTTTGAAAATTAAGAATTTTTCCTTTTCTTCCTTTTAAGGCGGAGAGGTGCTTATTTCGACATTTGTGAACCTAGAAGGAGGTTGCAAAAATACTTTAAGCACTATTTCATCTTCATGTTAATATGTTTATTCAAAATGATGATATCGAAGGAAGAAACAAAAATCGGTCCGGATCATAGGTGGAATAGAGGGGGGGGGGGGGGGGGGGGTCATCAATGTAATTTTAGCCAATTGCCTGTATTTGTAAAAAGCGTTAAATCGGCCTGAAACATTATGACTCGTGTGTGAAATCTACAGATATCTGCAAATGATTGCATAATATAAAGTAAGTAAGCAACTTCTGGACTCTATTCCTGGTTATCTGCAGGTCTCAAAAAATTGATCCCCAAAAATATAATTTAAATGAGACATAATACCGACAACATTAATCGCGAAAAAAAATTCGGTCTGCACATAATAAGAGAGATAAGTTGTCGAAATGGCCATATGCAAAACCTAGGTCGGTACTCAGTTATTCATTAGAACTATTAAAAATGAGATGACTTTTTGCCTAGTCAAAAAACGTTTAGGGATGTGTTTATGCAAGTATCGAATACTCCATTTACAAAACACGGGTTTTGTTAATTGTTTGTTTTAGTCAGTTACAATTCTGAGATATGGATACAGTTATATTAGAATCATTTTGAGATTTAAAGATTTTTGTTGTTGCAATACTGATTGTAGAAAGATAATATTTTTATTTTTATTATTGAGAGAAAGAGATTTGTATTTGAAGACATATATGAATGGGTAAAAGTAAAAGATATGGATTGTTAAATTTATCGAAAGTCTTTATATGGGTGTATATGTAATCTGTTTATATAATTACACAGATTTGGAGTTTAAGTATTGGTAAAATGATATCTTTAGTGTATTTGTAACATGATGTCTTTTGTGCAAAGACGTGAAGTTAATAAATAAATAATATTTAAGTAAGAACATGAAAACTGTGGACACTTTATTAAAATAACAAGACTTGAATTTCTTATATTTAATTTGTGAAAAACACCTTTTCATAATGTAACCTTTCTCGTTGGATCTTGAAAACGTTAATGAGGTCTGAATAAATTGACCTGTGTTTGACGTCTTAAATTTTATCAGATGATAATTACACTGATCAATAGAACATTTTCATAAACATGTTTTTCTCTTTATATGACCACAAACTCGTTCAAGAAAGAGAAATCAATTAAGTTGAGTGTGCACCGAATGTTTTCATCTAGAGTGCTCTAATCTGAACAAAGCAAAGTAAGCTTCCATATCATAATCACGAAATAAGCAATATGTTCTGTAGTTAAAATGTCCAAAGAATCGTTCACGTTTGAAATGGGTTCTAGCTTGACTATTTTTACATTTAAATTGACTTTATTTTATAAATATAGCGAAACAGAATCCATTTCCTAGAAGAGTATTTTGGCAAATAATTCATGAAATTTAGAGTTATGTGGAAAATGTATATTTGACTCATTTTATATTCTTCTTCTTAAAATTATTATTATTATTTTGGTATTGGGTTGATTTTTGTTATTTTGGTTTTGTTTTGTTTTTTTTTTCCCTTTTTCACTTTCTTTTTTTTTTTCACGCATCTTATTACTTTTTTATTACTTTGCCTTAAGTTTGATAGGTTTATGTTATTGTTATTATTATTTTTTTATTATTATTTTATTTCATTTTATTTTTTTTTTTTCATATATTTTGCTTATGTTTTTGTTTTTGTTTTCTTTTCTGCTTTTTTATCTTTTTTCTTTTTAATGTTCCGGTGTATTTGCAAATACAACTAATACAATACAATTAATCGCTACATAGAAAAAAAGAAGGGAAACGGGGAATGTGTCAAAGAGACAACGACCCAAAGGGGAGAAATAACAACTCAAAGCCACCATAAGATCTTCAAGAACGGTGAGAAAACCCCACACCCAACGGCAGGTTTGAGTCGGCGCCTGAATAAAGAGTAATCAAATTCAGCGAAATAAACATCATCCTAGACTTCTTTAGATATAAAGTAAACTAACTAGAAAAAAAGACAAGACACACAAAGGCTTAATAAATTTCCTGACTTAGGACAGGCGCAAACCTGCTGCAGCGGGTTTAAACTAGTTTTATTGGGCCCAAACCTTCCCCCTAGCCAATGTGATAAATCAAAAAACAATAGTAACAACAGTAAAGTTTATTTAACAACAGGACTGAGTCAATTGTGAAAAATGAAACTGAAAGAACTAAATATACGGACATAAACATGAAATCACAAAAGACTACTAGCAATTAACTGACATGCCAGCTCCAGACCCATTACCAAATGACAATAATGTTATGTACCCTCAGTATACAACTTCCACCAAGATCCCTTCAAGTGAGGAGTTTAGTATGATTTCATGCATATACGAGAATACATAATCGGAAAAGACACACAAAGGCTTTCCTGAACTTAAAGCAAAATGTTTTTGCCGATTCTGATATAGTATCATCGTCAAAACTTTCCCTTTGATCGGACTTACCTCTAAGGTATCGATTCTTTTCGTAAAGGGAAGTCCCATACGATCCTTATAAATAATAAGAGTTATAACTCATTCGTCATTTCATTTTTAAATATCCTTGTACAGATAAGGTAATAAACTCGGTATATTAAATAAGAAGTTCTGATATTTCCTAAATTGTATGATTTTATCTTTAATATTTTTGTATTTATTTATTTGCTTTTCAATTATTATTTTTGTTTTAGCGATGATTTTATTAAAGCCTTTGCACTCTAAACGAGAAATATAAACGTAAGGGTAAGAATGACATTTTTTGTTTTTATTTATCTGTTTATTATTTATTTTATTCTTTTATCCCAATATATTTAATTTATTATGTCCCCTTTTAGAGTGATTTTTTTTCTAATGGTAGTCTAAACTTTTCTGTTTGTTTATTTGTTTGGGGTTTAACGCCATTTTCAGCTATATCGTGGCGGTCAGTTTTATTGATGCAGGAAACCGCACTACACAAAGGAGACCACTACGCTTTGGCAGATGACTGACATATCGCGTAACGTTACTAGTCGAGTCCACCCGTTTGTGGTTGGCAAAGCGGGCGCGAACTCACAAATGCAGATTTATTTTTCTGAAACTTATACTTTGAAAATTACATTTCATTCAAAATGGACCGTTAGAGAGTGAATTCGTTCGCATTTCCATATTGCACGAATCATGGGATGTACATTTTAACGAAGCAAAAAGCAAAAACAAAATCTTGTATTTGATTCTCTTTGCCACGCAAAAGCAGCCTATTTTAAATATGGGTAAACCAATGAGTACATAGAAATATTTCTTTGTTGTTGAGAATAGACACAGTTAAAAAATATATGTAATTTGCCGGTTAGCTTACAATTTCGTTAAGATAATTTTGTAGGGAAAAAAGATAGAAATATTCTACTTGCCTTTTTCAGTTTTCGTCTTAAATCTGAAAATATTGAACACAGATCATTTTGGTTCGGTATTTATTCAACTTTATTCAAGTCTTTAAACAAATTAAGATTTTTTATTACAATGCAGTATTACAACAAAATTCAGAGGACAAATGTTATATGAAAGGGTAATTAAATAAATAAAAAAAATGATTTTAAAAACAAAAACAAAGAAATGAAAAAAATAATACTCAATACAATTTGAGTACGAGACAAAAAAAAGAAAAATGAAAACACACATACAGATGTACAACACAATGCTTTTGGAACAAACAATTTGGTCACGTTGAATAATATTTTCCTGCCCGTGATTATTCATCTTTGAACCTAGAACCCACGAACTTCAAAATGCAGAACGATTTTGTTTTATCCATATAAAGATAAATTATCACCTAGTATCTGCAGCAACTTTTCACGTCTCTGAAGTGACAAGATAAGTATAAATAATTTCACTGTTTTCTATTAATGTTATGCTGCATATTAATGTAATTGATACATTGATGCATACAGATTTCCATTTACACTGATATATATTTAAAACAATGCTTTTGGAACACACAACTTGGTCACGTTGAATAATATTTTCCTGCACGTGATTATTCATGTTTGAACCTAGAACCCATGCACTTTAATACGCTGAACGATTATATTTTATCCATATAAAGATAAATACCTAATATCTGCAGACTTCAACCACGCCACACCCCTTTCAGCCATTATTATTTCACACCTCTTAAGATTGTCAAATACTGAAATAAAAGTTGAACATTGTTAAATTTGTCTACATCACTTAAATAATCAGAGGTAATACTCATAGGTTTTCTCAACAAAAAATGTTTTGTTGAATACTGTGAAGGTTCCATGTAATGGCTTCTAGTGTTTCATGTGTCAGTAAATTTGCAATTCAATTGTTTTTTCTCCTATTGATCTGTATTGATTTGTAAGCAATTACAATAAAAAGCTGTTAACTAAATGCTGATTGCATTGTTGTTGATCATGAGTAAAAATTAAACGCCATTAATATGTACTTGAGACAAAATTAAAATTTATACTGGACAGAACAAAATTAAAAGTATTTTTCTACATACAATGCAATTGTTTGTGAATGATCTGTTGAGGTAATAATATAATTTCCTTCCGAGCGAGTACTCGAGTATTCGAGTATTAAATCCTGTCCGAGTTGACATCCCTAATATTTTTGCTTCTGTGTATTGAAGCATGAAAAACTAACAATTCTTTAAAATTTAAATACTTTCTTTTTAAAAGACAGCTTTTGTTTTGTATTTAATAGAAATAAATCAAGCTTGAACCTTTTTTTTAATTTCATATTTGAGTCGAGAAAATATTTATTCTTCCAAAGGCAAAATACAGTACCCTTTTGTAAAAGTAGTTTCTTTTTTTTACTTTTTGTCCTCGGGTTAAATATTTTTCAATTAATATCTTTCTTGATTCAACTGACAAAGTACACTTTTTGATGTTTCGGTGAACAAATGTATTAAGCATGTATCACAGTTAAATATTGGTATTGCATTTTTCAACACGCACATTTTATTCAATAAATACTGTTCATGATGAAAATGAAATTGACAAAGTGCATCTTTTATTTTACTATTTGAAGAAGCTAAAGAGGTGTGAAGTAAACTGAAACATGTTTAACATAACACAAAAATAGAACATTTTCATAAACATGTTTTGTCTTTATAAGAATTCGTTCATGATGGAAACATCGTTCAGTGTGCACCGAATACTTTCACATAGAATACTTTCATCCAAACACAGTACTTTATTCCTTTGCATCACGAAATAAGTAATACAGCTAAACCCATTTCATAGATTTTAGTTTCTTTAAGTATTTTATGTTTAAATTACAATAAGGTCTGTAATTGTGGTAATGAGACAACGAGAATTCACGATGAAATTGAAATTTTAAAGCATCTCCCTCAAAAAGATGACGTGAAAAGATTATGACGTTTGATTTTTTTGTTTAGAACGTCAGATATTATCGTGAAAATGCAACTTCCGGGTTCAAAAATGTGCCCAGAAGTTTCAAAAATCAAACGAGACTATGTGAAAATGTACTGTGTTATGGTTAGTGTGGTCTAAGCGAAGAAATCAAGAACGTCTCCATCTAGAAAAAGATGCAAAATAAAAAAAAATGTATTCAATCTATATCTTAGAAAATCTAAGCATATTGGATTTTTTTTCGAAACAAGAAAAAGCATTTTAAATGAGTTGGATGAAAATTGTAATGCCGATGTTACATGTAACACGTTGTGTTATACGTTTTTGCATTGTGTATCAAATATCAAAGCATGATGTTTATTTATTCAATCTCTTCATCTTTTTATATTTCGATGGGTCGAGTTAAAACTGTTTATGTTAGCCCTCTGAACATTTTAAATAAGGAAAAATGGGGGTCACCGACTTTGTTTTCCATATAATTTCTAAATTTTGAATTTACCTAGCTATATCGATGCAAAATATTTTTATCAGATTTTCTCACTTTTTCAAATATCCTCTTCCAAACTTTTTAATCAGATTTCCATACCTCATCTAATTAGATAAATACATGTAAAATAAAGTCTATGTAGGTCTTTTGCTTTTTGTGTATCTGATATAATATTAATTGATAAATTACAAAAAAATATTTGCATATTTAAAAAGAAGATAATACCACAACAGCATAGGTAACAAATTCAAAATGGCGAATGCATTTTTCCTGATCTTAAGGCAAAACGTTTTTTCCCGATTCTGATGTGGTATCATCGTCAAAACTTTTCATACGATCGGATCTAGTATTCAGGTAGCGATTCTTTTCGTAAATGGAAGTCCCATCTGAACCTTACAAATAATATACAATTATGGCCTTTAATTTAGGGTAATATCCATAATTATTTAATCGAGAAAAGGTTATTTTTCCGAGGTCCGTAGGACCGAGGTAAAATAACCTTTTCGAGATTAAATAATTATGGATATTATCCGAAGTCGATTAAAGGCCATAACTGTATTATTATACTGAACTAAAAACTAAAAAAAAACAAAAAAAAAACCAAAAAAAAAAAAAACAAACGGTGTTTTATGATATCAATATCAAATCCATATGATAAATGTATAAATAAACCAAAACGAATGAATTTAGTAATGGGTGGTGAGTTAGTATTTGCTTACATTACAAGGATTTCCTCACGACCTGAAAAGCAACACATCAGTCAGCTATAAAAAAAAAGAAATAAATGTAATGTTTTTTTTTAATCGGGAGCAAGTTCCAGAGCTTCATTTCATTTAACGGGCGTCCACAGAAAAAAAATCGTCATGAGCTTTTTCCTCAAAACTTTAACTATCGAACTCCGAGCTTTTCATATGTAGAAACAGCATACTGCTGTACGAATGTTAAGTACTTATGGTGTTTTTTTATCTGGGATTATCGTAATGTCCCTGTCAGTGCTTGGCAGCCATGTTTATTTACGTTTACGTTGACGACAAGGGAAACAACTAGTTATTTGTTCGACGTACTAAAGCGCACCTGATTCAAATTAGTTATTTTGCCTACGCGTACTTTCCCGAACAGTTATTTTGCCTACGCGCAATTTCCCGAACAGTTATTTTGCCTACGCGCTATTACTTGTAAAAATACCAATATTATTTTTACCATAGTTTCTATAGTAAAGTATAATAATAAGTGTTATGAGTCGTACGACATTTCATGTTTAAATATCCTTTTGCAGATAATGTAATAAACTCGGTATATTAAATTAGAAATTCTGATATTTTACTTAATTGTATGTTTAAATCTTAAATATTTTTGTATTTATCTACTACATCTTTAATTATTATTTTTGTTTGAGCGATTGTTTTATAAATGCCTGCAAGAAATATAAATTAAAATAAAACTGAATACCGAAATAACTGTGAATTCATTATCGCATATGCGCATTCCGACAACTTACGTCTCTTCAGTGCAGATAATATCTAAACGTTTGGAAGAATATCGACTCAAAGATGTTCAATACATTTAGATCATACCCAATATGATCTAAATGTAAAGCCGAAAACAGCTAAGGACAGAGCATTGCATGAGGGAGATACTCCTTAGTTTTCAACAAAATTTACAAAAATTTAGATATTGCAAGGTTTTAAAAGAATCGGCTTCGGGTCAGCACCGAAGTACTGACTACTGATCTGGTGAATACCCTCGGGGACTAACAGTCCACCAGCAGAGACATCGACCTAGTATATGTAAACGACTTTTCTTCAGGATAAGAGTGACATTTTTTTTTTTTTGTATTATTCTTTTTCCCAATATATTTTATTCATTATGTCCTCTTTTAGAGTATTTTTGTCTATTGGTTATTTAAATTTTTCTGCTTGTTTATTTGTTTGGGGTTTAACGCCATTTTTAAATATATAATGACGGTCAGTCTTATTGATGGAGGAAAACAGACTACACCAAGAAGACCACTGCGTTTTAGCATGTGACTGACATATCTCGTATCGTTGCAAGTCGTGTCAACCCTTTTTGTGATTGGCAAAGCGGGCGCTACGAGCCCTCAACGCAGATTTATTTTTCTGAAACTTATACCTTAAAAATTTCATTCCATTCAAAATGGCTGTTAGAGAGTGAATTCATTTGCATTTCTTTTTTACACGAATCATGTGATATACAAGAACAAAAACAAAATCTAAATATTTGTTTCTCTTTGCCGCGCAAAAGCACTTTATTTTAAATTTGAGTGAAATAATGAGTACACAGAAATATTTCATTGTTGTTGAGAATAGAAAAAATTAAAAATATATATATAACTTGCCGCTTAGCTTACAATTTCGTAAAGATAATTCTTAGGGTAAAAGACAGAAATATTCTACTTGCCTTGTGTAGTTTTCGTCTTAAATCTGAAAATATCAAACACAGATCAATTTGGTTCGGTATTTAAACAACTTTATTCAAGAGTTGAAACGGATTTTAACATTCTTATTACACTGCAGTATTACAGCAAAATTTAGAGGACAAATGCAATATGAACACTTCGCCCTCTTGAAGGGTAAATAAATGAAATAAACAACAAAGAAATAAAAAATAATGATCAATGCAACTTTTCAAGTCTCTGAAGTGGCAAGATATATAAATATATAATGCCTACATCTCCGGCATATGGCGTGTACATTTCATAACTCATTCGAGTTGCCGTGCCTGTAGTTTGTACAGCGATCTTGTCAACAAAGCGAAATTACTTTCTAAAAAACTTATACATCAAGGGTATGTTCATTCACTGTTGCAATTGCCACTATAGAGGTTTTACGGTCGTCAACACGATTTGACAGACCGTTACAATGTTTTTATTTCACAAATGAGAAGAGATGTCTTTGGGTAGATCCAGAGTTTGTTACCGGACTGACTAACACCGACTGCGACAAAACCGGACTTTTCACTGGCAGTGTGAAGGATGCCACGAGTGGAGAGGTTCATGCTTACCCTTCCGGAGCACATTATGATACCTCAGATTTTATAGGGGTTCAAAATACTAGTGCTTTAGTTGTGTGGTGTTCTTGTTCAGTTTTGTTTATTTGTTTTTGTCTTTGTCATACTGTCTCAATTTGTGTTGGATGTGAATTGCCGTGATTTTGGATTTATGATTTTAGAATTCACCCTTTCCTCGTTGTTGCTTCGGTATTCGTTTGCCGATGTATATATATACAATTTCACTGTTCTTTTTTGGTTTTTTTTTTTTTTGGTTTTTTTTTCTTTGTTTTTGTTTTTTATGTTAATATTACTGCATATTAATGTGCAAAACATTGATACATACAGATTTGCATTTACACACATTATATTTTAAACAATGCTTTTGGAACACACAACTTAGTCACGTGGAATGATATTTTCCTGCACGTGATTATTCATGTTTAAACCTAGAACCCATGCACTTTAACATGATGAATGATTTTGATTTATCCATATAAAGATAAATTATCTCCTGATATCTGCAGACGTCAACCACGCCACACCCCTTTACGCCATTATTATTTCACACCATTTAAGATTTTCAAATACTGAAATAAAAGTTGCACATTGTGAAATTTATCTTTATCACTTTTATGGAATAAATGCATATGAGACAAAGTCTCTTCAAATATATGTCAAAACCTAGCAATGGAACAACGTTTTAATTGTTGTTCGTCATCTTGAAGTGAGGCCTACAACAATGAGCTTTGCCCATATCTCATAATAATCCCTATTACCGATTTGAGTTAAATTCATTGCTAGATGTCGAGCAACGCTACATCTATCTCTTTTACCCGTTGATCCATAAACAAACATCAATTAAACTCAGTCTGGTAATATGCTCTTACAATCACTGTCATCCCTTGCCCGACAAAATCACTAGTGTCATTAATCTAGTGAACAGATACAACATGTAGACAAACGTTAACTCAAGGCACTCATCAAGTCGATCGTAAGAAAACTTGGCATTATAAAGTAGTGTGGGCACCATAAACAGGCGTTTAGAATATTAAATTGTATTTTAGCTCACCTGACCAAAAGGGTCAAGGTGAGCTATTGCCATCCCTTGGCGTCCGTCGTCCGTCGTCTGTCCGTCGTCCGTTCATTAACTTTTCACATTTTCATCTTCTTCTCTGAAACCACTGAAGCAAATTCAACCAAACTTTACAGAAATGATGTATGGAAGGTCCTTTCCAAAGATTGCTCATTTTGTTCCGATCCGATAAAAAACATGGCCGACAGCGTGGAACTTAGGTTTAACATTAGACATTATGGGAAAATACACATTTTCATCTTTTCCTCTGAAACCACTGAAGCAAATTCAACCAGACTTTACAGAAATGATGTACTAAAGGTCCTCAATGAAGATTGCCCATTTCGTTTGGATCCAGTAAAAACATGGCCGCCAGCCCGGAACATAGTTTAACATTGGACCCTATCAGAAAATCACATTTTCGTTTTCTCCTTTGAAACCACTGAAGCAAATTCAACCAAACTTTACAGGAATGGTGTATGGAAGGTCCTCAACGAAGATTGATCTTTTCTTTTGGATCGATAAAAAACATGGCCGCCAGCACGGAACATAGTTTAACATTGGACCCTAAGGGAAAATCTTCATTTTCATGATCTACTCTGAAACCATTAAAGTAAATTTAACTTAATTGTATTGGAGTTATGAATGGAATTATATTAACAAAGAATTCTTATTTCAATTGAATTTAACAAAGACATGGATGTGAGTAGAGAACATAGCTTAACATTAGACCCTGTAGGAAAACATATTTGTTCGTCAGCAAAGGCATGGCTAAAAAGCATCTTTGTCAGGTGAGCGATACAGGCTCAGTATCTGGGCCTCTAGTTAATCAAATGCATTCGCTTAAAATTGGATCAATATTTTTGCTTCTGTGAATTGAATCATGAAAAACTAACATTCTGTTTCAATTGATTCTTTAAGCTTTAAATATTTTTTTTTTAAAAGGACAGCTTTTGTGTTGGAAGCAGTTTAATAGAAATAAATCTTTTTTAATTTTATATTTGAGTCGAGATAATATTTATTCTTCCAAAGGCAAAATGCATTACCCTTTTGTAATAATAGCCAAATATCCGCAGATGTCACACACAGGCTATGATTTTTCAGACTTATCTAACGCCTTATACATAAAGTGATAGGTAAGCTGAAAACATAAAGAATTAAAATATCTCGTACATCTTATTTATTCAATATGATGATCTTGCTATTTATCGAAATTCATAACATAATGTTGTAAATTTGATGCAAACATTTGATATTGTGTGATTTTGAATTGGGTAAACAATCGAAAAATGACAACATTTTGCAGTGCCATTTTTTAATTTTTTTTTACTGTTTGTCCTAATATTCTATATTTTTTAATCAACATCTTTGTTGATACAACTGACAATATACACTTTTTGATGTTTCAGTAAACAAATGTATTTAACATATATATCACGGTGAAATATTGGCATTGCATTTTTCAACAAGTACATTTTATTCAATAAATACTTTTCATGATAAAGATAAAATTTAAAAGTGCATCTTTTATTTCGCTATTTGAAGAAGCTAAAGAGGTGTGAAGTAAACTGACCCCTGTTTGACGTTCAGTTTGATAATAGCACAAACATAGAATATTTTCATAAACATGTTTTGTCTTTGAAGAACTCGTTCACGATAGAAACATCGGTCACTGTACAACGAATACTTTCATATAGAGTACTTTCAAACCAACCACAGTACATTTCCATCATACTTAATATTCCTTTTTATCACGAAATAAGTAACACAGCTACCCCATTTCATAGATTTTAGTTTCTTTAAACATTTTATGTTTAAAGTACAATAGTCTCTGTAATTCTCGTCATGTGACATCGTGAATTCACGATAAAATTGAAATTTTAAAGCGTCCACCGCCAAAGATGACGTTTTAGGATTTTGACGTTTAATTTTTGTTTAGAATTCATATACTATCGTGCAAAATACAACTTCCGGATACAAAAATGTAATATTTGGAAAATGAAAATACTGTAAAAAGCTTTAAAAAATGCTGCGCTCTGTTTACTTTATCTGAAAGAACAATTGAAATGCAAAGAAACCATGTTTAGATGTTTGACATAGGATCTGGTTTGAAATTAAATGATTTTGAAATTTGAACTCGGAGAAAAAGAAAAAGAAAGGTAATATGTAGTTTGTCTTATGTGAATCAAGATAATTTATAATATCTATTCTGTCATGACAGCTGCAGGGCTCTGTAAGATACGTAGGTCTAAAATTTGCACTTCAGTGAAAAAAAAAGCCGGACGAAATGATAAGAAAACATGAATTGTATTAAATAAAAGTAAGAATAGTGTAATGGAATAAAAGACGCCTCTCGAAGAAAAAAAAACAATAAGGTAATACAATTAAAATTGAAAAAACAGCAAAGCATACAACATCAAAAAATCTTCCAGTACTGAAAACGAAAACGTTAAGAGGAATTAAAAAATGTATCTTTTGCCGATGTATAAGAATGTTCATCCTTTTATATCTCGATGCGTTGAGTTAATATTGTTAACTTACCATTGTATTTCCTTTTAACGTTTTCGTTTGCAGGACTGGAAGATTCTTTTTGTTGTTGTTGTATGTTATGTCGTTTTTTTTTCAATTTTTATTTTATTACCTGTGAGTGTCTTTGTTTTGAATCGTGTGATTTGTATTTCTGTGCGTTGTATCTGTCTAACGTCATCGTCATTGTTTTCTGTGTTCTCGTTTTGGCCATGTCTTTGGACTTCGATTTTTGTAAATTCCACTCCTTTGTTCTTGTGGTATTCTATTGCCGTTACTTTCAACATGTGAAAATTTGTAAGTTGGAGTTAGAAAGGAATATTAACGGAAGCAATAATTGTACACCCTTATAGTGTTTTTTTCGAATGTGCATTGTGAGCGCACGAATTCATATAGATAGCACGAACAATCCTTCTTAGCCCCATTGTTATGTAAACCAACAGCTAATTCTCTTCGACATGAAAAAAAGAAGTAAATTTATTCAAGTTTTTTAATGAAAAATAAATAAAAACATAAACAAAAATCTTTGTATATGTATATTCTATTTTTTTAATCCCACTTAAAGGAGCAAAGCAAAAGTTTTGCTGCTAAGATCAGAGCTTTTTTTTTATTTTTTATGATCATTTATTGTAATATTTTTATGTTTCCCTAATATACGTCATTGGGTTCTCTCTTCGAACCACTTTCTATTCAAAATTTTCAGTTAAGTAGTATTTTTAAATGTCCTTATCACATGAATCACGCGATTGAAGTATACAATTTACATGTCCTGAAAACACTTTCTCTATGTCGACAAAATATTTTCTTTTTATGCATATATTTTATTCTTTGTGCATCACAAAAGCCCTTAATAAATGAACAATTTATTATATATATATTAAACATTAAGAGAATAAAGAATAAAGGATTTTGCTGTTGAGAAAAGAAAGCGTCGATGTTCTGGTTATATGGTATTATCACATGGTTTCTGAAGATGTCACCTACACGTCATTGTTTTTCACACATATACTACTGCATATATAAATACTTCAAGCACGCTATCATGGCCTCTTTACTGTCATCATGTATTTGTCAAGAGGAATGTGGTGGCTTTATATGGTAATGGCGTTTTTTGGTATTTTGCTAAATGTTATTTTTATACATGCAACAACAAAAACGAAAGATAGACGTCTTGTTACCGACACTAGCATCACTATAGCATGTACTATAGCAACTTTCAATGGAATTCAGCACCTGGTCAGATGTATCTTGAATCAGTACAAAGATAAACTCTCCGGATACCTGATGGAAACTATTTTAGGTAAGTAATTTACTGATTTATTACTTATTCTTAATATGTTCTCCATTAAAGATTTTGGTTTGATAATTTATATTGCAAAAATAAATATTGATCAAACGGCGCTTGAGGAAGCACGGTATGTGCCATTTTTAAATTGCTTTAATTTCTCAATCCAATGCTAAGATCTACACGAATTCACGCATGCAAGAAAGTACCTGGCAATTATGAGAAGCGTATTGTTTCTTTTCTTTTATTTATTTATTATTTTTTTTTGTGCGACTTTAGGACGACCACGAATAAATAGTAAATTTAAGAACCCGAAAGAAATAACTACTTAAAAACAAGTCTGTAGGTAGAGGAGCACAATTAGTATCCATTGGTATGTTAACTTGCTGTTGATAAATGGCACATACAAATGTGACAAATATAATCAAGTTAATGATACGTAAGCATTTATTACCTTCGTCTATTAACTTCAGAATTTTGTCATTTGTTTATCGACTTAACTGGATTGGCCAACTGACAGCCGATGGGTGACGCTTACCACTGCCTTTTCGAGGCATCTGTTATCACTCTCGTTTTTACCCGAGGATTAACACTGAGGATTCTTCCGTTCTGAGAGTCAAATTTGTAATTTAGTATTTCTGCAAATTTATCCTTATGGTCTGTTTGCTTGTTATCGTCGTATCACTAGGCTTTGATTTATATAATTTATATAATTCATGTTTACTATTCTGTTGCAGCTGTAGTTTCTCAAATTCTTATTCTTATTCTTGAGGCCTTGATTACCTGATTATCAGTGTATTTTTTTAATGATTATTTGATTACGATAGCATTATTTGATTATTAGTTTGAATTTTTATATATTTTTTATTACTAAGCCAAAAATTTATTGATTACCAGGGTAAACATTTAATGATTATTTGATTACCAAGGCAAAAATTTAATTATTATTTGATTAATATGAGGACCCTAATTCTTCTGAATATCTTACAACAAACTAAATGTTAACTGAACATTTTTATTCAACGATTCATTAAAATGTACAACACGTGGCTAGCCTTTTCTATATCGTCCATATGAGAAGAACTTTATTTTGTTAATGTCTGCTTGTGATCAGAGATGCATTCGAAACTTGGTTGAAAACATATAGTGGTAAACGTAGAACGTGTTCTGAAATTAATAAACAATGAAACATGTGGATTAAGGGTGGTCACTCCACAAGTTTATTATATTTAATTAATAAACAATGAAAGATGTGGATTAAGGGTGGTCACTCCACAAGTTTATTATATTTAATTAATAAACAATGAAAGATGTGGATTAAGGGTGGTCACTCCACAAGTTTATTATATCAAGGATTTTAAATTAATATCTTTATTTGTTAGAATATTGATCATACATCAGTTTAAGCAAAGAATATTTATAAGTCAGTGCGGCTGTTTTTTGAGATTAAAACGACTGCAAATTTTGGCGGGAAACCGAACTTCTCTAGACTTTTCATTCACTTTGCATTAAGGCAATCAACCTTTGAAATGCAAAAACGGAATATCAAGAATTTCGTCAAATTTTGTCAGAAGTCTATTGAAGATGTGTACATCAAGAATTTCATCAAATTTTGTCAGAGGTCTATTGAAGATGTGTACTATCATATTTTGAAAAGAAAATTTGGGGTCAGTGTGCAAAATTTTATAATGCATCATGATGGATAAAATAAGAGAGTTCCGAAAGTCAGAGACAGTTTCAAAAACCTGAGGAGTGACCATCCTTAAATGGTCAACAGACAAAGTTTCTACAAAAATATGGTTAAACCAAGCAATGGAACAAGGCGTCCTTAATCTTAAAGTCAACAAGAGGCCTTCAACATTCTAAGTTCAAAACGGCCGATTTAAGGGGGTTCGCCACTCCATTTGAAAATATATAAGATTTCTAACAAGCATGATTTTTTTATATAAAATTGAAATAGATTTGATTTAAGTGAAAAAAAAAGATGGTCTTGTGTTTGAGATTTACGTGATTGAAAATTTGGCGGGAAACCGAACTCCTCTGATTTTGTTAAGATTAACATTAGCACTGTTTGACCATGAATGAATGTGACAGAATAAATAGCATTCAATGAAGTTTTTACGAAATGATGTATAAAATGATAAATGGGCATTAAATATTAGTTCTTTTGAATGGACAAAAACCGAAGATTCCGAATATCTGACAGAAATCGTAAAACATGGGGAGCGAATCTCCTTAAGCCAAATTTAATGCTAATTGTCGAAAACTGCTACATCCATGTTAATTTGCCCAGCGATGCGGGATCGTCAGCAATAAGAAATTAATTTGCAAATTGTTATAACAATCACTGTCATCCGTTGACCGATAAATCTGTTTTGTAGAAATCTGAGACATCAGCAAAGCGATTTAATATACAACTTAAGGTCCTTTTGCTTATTTGAATACATACCTATGTCGTTGAAATATTTCCTACTGATTCATACCTAGTTTATTTTCTTAAAAGTTCCTTGTGTTCTTTTCAGATGCTCTGGTATTTCTGTTGGATGGATCATATCTGTGGATTTTCCTTATCATTAATGCAGGACGTTATCGAGTCTTGAAAGAAGTCAACAATCCAAGGAATCACAATGAAGAATCAAGAAAAATACTGAAAGCTGTAATATCGATACTGGTATTGTCATTTTTGCTTACATCTGGGTATGGAGTTTTGATCTTCTTTAGCAACATCAGGCCTTCACCGAACATAGGATTTGGTATTAAGATAATGCATGTAATTGCAAAAGAGATACCGCTAGCTGCAATTACATGCCTGCACGTGGTTTTATTCAAAAAGTCGTTCGTTCTCATGTCAAACCGCTGCAAAACAACTATTGAAATGAAGAGGATTTTATATCGAAGCATATTTCACCTAACAGTCTGCCAGATGTTTACCTTTGTCATTCCTGGTTTGTTTGTTTACGGTGTAGAGTTGACGGAATTCCATATAAATTTGTCCGGCGAAAATCTTCATTCCCTTCGTATAGCGTACTGGACTGTTAAACACTTACTGATCATGTTCAACCCCGTTAATTTTGGCATTTTGCAGTCTCCAAGAATAGGTTTTGTCCTGTCCTGTCTAGAATGTGTTAAGTCGGTAAAAGCAGAAGAAGACTCGACAGAAGGAGCAGGGATGAACAAAGCAGTTGTAATCAACGAGACCCAAAGGAAAATAAAGGAACAAAACAAAGTAGAACAGACCATAACTAGTCTTGAAGATTGCAATTCTATGAACATAAAGTTTTCATCCGTTGCAGAGTCCACAGAAACAGAAAGGCTTGTTATACCGAATAAAGCTACACCTATATTGGCATTGCTCTCTAATGACGGAGGTCTGGACGAAGTTTTTCTTATCAGCCCAATTTTGCAAAATTCTACAGCTGACCAGATTTTTTTCAAGAGGGAATTACAGCAGACATCAAAAAGAAAAGCACCTAGTGGTATCGATGATAATATATTAAGCTCAGTATCAGATATTTCCAGTAAAAGCCATTCTCAAACACCGGTAACAGTGTTTACTGATGAAGACGAATCAGAGCTTGTTTGTGTACCAACACTTTCTAGATCTCAAACTATGAATAATTCATTGGCATCTACTGTTTTGAATTGGAGCCGACACAGTTCAGTAAAAAGTGATAGTTACGACTCCGATGTTATGGACACAATTTCATTGTTCTGAATTATCCCGATTTCACATTATTGAGACATTTCAGACAGAATCTCCCTACTTCTAACATAAACATAATCTGTACGGATTAGATGTTACGGATTTGTACATATTTTTACACTTCCGGTGTACACTTGACATCAAAGGATTTGTACTACATACTTTGTATATATGACGAGGGGTCATACGGCAGGCACTTTTTCAGGAGTTTATTGAACATTTTAAGTCTCCGTGAATTGTCTCGGTAAATTGTCGGTATTAAGTTATTTGTTCTGTTGTCACGGATTAAATTTTTGAATCTAATGTTTCTCAAAATATTGTGTTTTTTTAACATCTACCTCCGTTGACAAAGTAACGATTGTCAGATCTGAAAAATTTATTTTTAAACTCTGTATAGAATTATATTTTGTAATTTTCTTTGCTGTTTGAAATTTGTTAAATATAAATAAAGATATACAATACTGAATAGTTCTGATTGGTTTATTTAGCTTCAGTAAATGGGGATAATAATGGGGGTTCACCAAATGATTTATAGGCCTTTATGTTCGAAAGTGGGGATCGGCAGTAGCTTTCTGTAGTGAAGTGTTTCTGCAATACATATTCCATATGCAAATTATTCAAGAACGTGTAAAGGTGTTTTCACTGTTGCCCGAATGCGAATCGATGAGATCATTATCATAGTAGAAATAAAAAATACAATTACCAATAAGGTAATCGTTACTGTAATAAAATCAATACTGTTTATTACAGTAATAATGTACATATATTGTTTCTAAATTCACAGTAGCTTCAATTTTGATATCTATTGCCATTGGGCCGATGTTTCGGCTGGTGAACCGTTAGTTCCAGAGGGCATTCACTAACTCAGTAGCCAATACTTCGATAATGGCCCCAAACCCGATTTTTTTAAATCTTGCGATATTTAAATTTACAAAAATATTGCTTAAAGCATAGGAGTATCTCCATCTTGCACACGTCTGTCCTCATCTGATTTTGGCTTTTGTATGCTTCCTTCTGCTTATAAACATATGTTTTAATTTGAACTGCACTAAAAATACGTAAGGAGTCGAAATGGCCATATGCAGAAAATAGATTTCCGTTGTTATTAAGCTCTTTATTACGTAAATGTCAAATTACAATTCTTATTATTTTATTTTACGTTTCAAGACTTGTTTTGATTGATTTGATAAAAAAATGTGCATTCTGTTTGTAGTTTGGAATTTTAAATCTTAACTGAATAACATTTCATAATATAATAATTTTCATCTGGTTTATTCAATTTTTCAAATTGCAACAACGGCAGTAGAATATTGAAGGTACGAATGAGTGGTATTTACAAAGACATGGCCAAAACAAGGACACAAAAAATGATGTTAGACAGCTACAAAGCACAGAAAAAAGCACAACATTCAAAACCAAGGCTCATTGAGCGTTTTGTTTTCAATTAAGCCTACGTCCCAGAGAGAAATTATGATATACATCGACAAACAAATACCGAGGCGAGAATGGGGAAAGGGGAAATTCCAAAATCAAAAATCCAATCAAAGTGCTTAAAGCCCTTATAGAAAGCTTGCATTCAAAGATTTAAGTAGACTTTGTACAAGCTCCATTTGTCGTTTATTTATAATTTCCATTTTGCTATAAAAGTGTGCAGCAAACTATCCACATTTTCTAACTATCAAACAGTGTTACAAATATTGAAAAGAAGAAAAATAAATAGTACAGTCACAACATATAAAAATTCATGACAGGCCAGTACTATTTGAACTAAATTCAGATTCTCAAGACCAAATGTCACCTGCTCTTAAAAGTAACGGTTATCCCACAACAGTTCCTACAGAATGATTATCTCCCTTTCTTTATGTAAACTGAACTCTAACATTTCTGTTACTATGTTTAAAAGTGACTACAAGACTAGAATTTTCAAGGTAAAATTAACAATATTAATGTGGACAAGCAACAGCAACAGGTTGTTTCATTTCAGTGGTGAAAAAAAAATACGGGGTCTAAAGCCTTAAGTTACACGACTTCCGTTAACGAGTTAAAACAAATCTTCGGACCGTTAAAAATATAGCTTGTCAAAAAAGCAACCCAGAATAAGGCATCTGACATCTGGCAATGTGGTTTTGGGTTGTATTTTCTGACAATTGGACAAGCGGAATTACTTAAGTAGCCATTACTGATATAAAATATAAATATTATATTTTTAGAAAATAAAACTCGAAACTAAAAAAAAAACAACATTAAATTCTTTCTTTATATACTTATAATAATAGCAAAATCCTTTAATTCCAGCTGTCTTTATACAGATGATGTTCATTCATTATACACTTAAAGGATAACCTTAAATCGAGGATTGTTTGAAGATAAACCAATAACCTCGAGATTAAAGAGACCACATCATTACTATCATACCTTGACTTGACTTCATCTCTACATTGACAACTCTGGACGTATCAAACAAAATGTTACAACAATAGTGATGATTTCGATTTTCCAATAGTGAACATCCCATTTTTTGAGCAGTTATATTTCCATGAATCCGGCAAATCGAATTTACATTCCACAAGTAATTGGCTATTGTCGTGCCTGTAGTTTGTACAGATATTTTGCCGAAAGATTTTTTTTCGCTGTCTCAAAAACTTACACATCAAGGTTATGTTCAATAACTGTTGCAAATAACAAAATACCGAAGTACATTTTGTAACTGTAAATTTAGTTTCTGTTTATGTACATTTTGACAACTTATGTCTCTTCAGTGCAGATAAAATCAAAATATTTAGATCCATAAACCGAAAAACATTCAAATCTGACAGAGAACAAATAATCAATAGGATTTAAAAGAAAAAGCCTAAATTCAGCTAAGTACAGAGCTATGCATGACGAAGATACCTCTTACTTTTAAACAATTTTTTGTTAAATTGCTAGGCTCTTTTTTAAAACAGTCGATGCAGTCGATTGCACGGAAGACAGGGGTTAGTTAATTATGTCTTTTCTTGTATTTTGTGTTGTCAATCTTCTTTAATTTTGTTGCCATTAGTCCATAATTGGGCATAAAGTTGCTGAAGAAAAGGATTGAATTAAATTGATAATACAAGTTTTTGAACAAATCGGGTTTCGGATCAGCCACGAAGTATTGATTACTGGGTTCATGAGTACCTCGAAGACTAACAGTCAACCGGCAGAGGCATCGGCCCAGTGGTAGCAAATAACAAAATTACAAAATTACTGTTAATTTTGTGTCTGCATATGCGATAGGACTACATGTCAGCAGAGAGAAAATAGTCCGTGGGCTGGAAACACCCCCCCCCCCCTTTTCCACTTCCGCACCAGACCGTTTTTTTTTCAGTCCTTCTTTGTCCCTTCTTTAAAATAAAACATGTAACACAAACATTACCTGCACGCATAGACAGTATAGGGCCACTTTTATAGTAACCCAAAAAATTATTGTATTTTCGTTAACATAAGTTTCATCTTTTAAGCTCCATATTTTTTTTTACAGATGAGTAATATGTACTGAAATTTGGTATCAAATAAAAGCTAATTTAATATGCTTTACAATGAAGACAAGTTTGGGTACTTTACGCCAATTTTATGATCTGGGGATACAAATAATCTTCCCCTACCCCTGCAAAAAATTGCGAAAATGTCAATTTTAGACTGTCAATTCTTTTCAGATAAACAGCCCTCGTCATTTGATCTAGTTTTTATACCTAACTTATCACTTGTGATACGATGTTGGAAAATAAAACCATTAAAGTCCATAAAATTTTGATTTTCGGTATAANATATATATATATATATATATTAGCAACAAATTTCGTATCAGACGTATTTTAGGTTCATAAATGTCAAAATTAGCATCCCTCACCCTTAAATTTAAGAGAAAATTTGAAAAATTCAGGCTCTAAATTATAAAAAGATAATGTTTAATGGGAATTCTAGCGTGTATTTCACTAAAACTGACATGCAGAATATCATTTAAGTAGATTTAAGTTTTTCAAAAGGTCTCTTTTCGACTCTTCTGTCCGAAATTGTATGAAAAATGGGAATTTTCCGCCGTTTTTCAGAATTTCTGCTGTTTTGACTTTGAGATGCAAATACTTCATGAAATTGGTATATAACTTGCAAATGTTGATTAAATATCGTTTCATCATATCTAAGCAATTAGAAAGTACATGTATGCTTTTAAGCCTTTTAGACTAACTACATTCTCATAAATTACAAACATATTACCCCTTACCACACATATTCAACACAATTTATTTCATTTTATTCAGCTTGAAAAGCTTAAACATTGTATAAAGGTCCAATGACATATCATTTTCAAACACTAAAACACACAGAGCCTCCTATATATCAAAAATAAGATCACGCGCCCGGTTTATAGGCAATTATTCATCGATTTAACTTTAAATTTCGGAAAATTCTGCAATACTGAAAATTCACATTTTTCACGATAATTGTCCAAAATATTCAATTTACCCATATTTTGGTGTCAAAATTACATATTTTGATGTATAAAATGCATCTTTTGCAAAGAAAGTAAAACATTAGTATGCTTTGTTCATTTATATGAACAGACGGTCATATTTTGGAGATTTTTAAGTTTAATTTTGTTGGGTAGGGGTAAGATTTTCAGTATTTAGTGTCAAATTGAACACTCCTTATTTTCTAAACAGTGTTTTTAAATAACATATATATATATCGGTTAAGACAATAAATTGGCATATCTGCAGATAAATCCTCCAGATTTGCCACAAATAAATTTAAATTTAAAAGTGAATTTTGGACAAATCTGAAATGCTAAAAATTTTCATTTTTCATCAATTTTGGACAAAATATTGAGTTTAATCTGACAACAGGGATTTGAAATACCAAATCATGATAATATTCATGCAACTTTGTTATATGCAACGCAAAATTTGCGTGTGGTGGTTATTCTTATAACAACAAAGACAAAAAAAAATTGACAATTTTGGGGGAAATGTGTTGGGGTAGGGGTAAGATTTTTGATATTTAGTCACATTTAATACCCCTTGTTTTTCTAAACAATGTTTTAAGACATCTTATGTATCGCTTAGAACAATTAATTGGCATATCTGCAGATATATTCTATAGATTTGATACATACGGCGATTTAACAGTTAACTATGGACAAATCTGAAATGATAAAAATTCCCAATTTTCATCAATTTGGGGTGAAATATTGAGTTTTAGTCGACCAATGGGTGTTAAAATACCAAATTATGATGTAATTCATGCAACATTGTCATATACAACACACATTTTGCATGTTCTTGTTATTTTTATGCGAACATAGACCAAAAAACACCAATTTCAGGGAAAATTTGTTGGGGTAGGTCTAAAATTTTCGGTATTTAGAGTCACATATAACACCCCTTGTTTTTCTAAACAATGTTTTCAAACAACTAATGTAATGCTTAGAACAATTCATTGGCACATCTGCAGATATATTCTATAGATTTGATATATATATTGCGATTTAACAGTTAACTATGGACAAATCTGAAATGTTGAAACTTCCCAGTTTTCATCAATCTGGGGAGAAATATTGAGTTGTAGTGGACCAATGGCTGCTAAAATACCAAATCATAATGTAATTCATGCAACGTTGTCATATACAGGACACATTATGCATGTTCTGGTTATTTTTATGCGTACATTGACCAAAAATTTTAAATTTCATGGAAAATTTGTTAGGGTATGGGTAAGATCTAAACAATATTTTAAGACAATTTATATATTGCTTAGGACAATTCAATGGGATATCTGCAGATATATTCTACACATTTAACATATATTGCGATTAACGATGAAATACGGACAAATGTGAAATATTGAAAATTCCCATTTTTCATCAATTTTGGGAGAAATATTGAGTTGTCGTCGACCAATGGCTGTTAAAATACCACATTCTGTTGTAATTTATGCATAATTGTCATATACAACACGTGTTTTGCGTGTTCTGGTTGTTTTTATGTGCACATAAACAAAAAATTGACAATTTCAGGGGTTGGGGTAGGGGTAAGATTTTCTATAATCAGAGTCACATTTAACACTCCTTGTTTTTCTTAGCAATCTTTTAAGACACCAAATGTGTCGCTTGGTACAATTAATTGGCATAGTTGCAGAAATATCCTTCAGATTTGGCATATATAACGATAAAGCAGTGGACTTTGGACAATTCTGAAATGTTGAAAATTCCCATTTTTCACCAATTTCAGGCAAAATATTGAGTTAAAGTCAACAAATGGCTGTTAAAATATAAAATCATAACATAATTTATGCAACATTGTCCTATACAACACACATTTTGCGTCTTCTGGTTATTTTTGGGGAAATTGACAAAACATTGACAATTTCACAGTAAATTTGTTGGGGTAGGGGTAAGTTTTATTGATATATGATGTATATATTACCTAAAAACGGCCATTTTTTGTTATGGTTGTAGAGCAAATATGATAAGCTTTCATTTGATACCTATTTTAAATTTTATTTGTTCACTAAAAAATAATATTAGGCAAAAGAAAGACAAAATTTATTTAAAAACCAAATTATTCAAAGGTCCCTGTATTTGAAAATAAAATTTTGGTTATTTTAAATATGTTAACATTGTCTTAACATGTTTTATATTGAAGAAATGAAAGTGACAATAAAAGTCCGAAACGATCAAAGGAAGAGACTAGTAAGGAAAATCCGTATAACATTCGACCAAATCAGGGAAACACAATCCAACACAGAACATTTTTGGCAAGCCGTCATATTCCCGACATGGAACGGGCATTTTATAAATAAAATGGTGGGTTAAACCAGGTTTAATGATGCATCAACCTCCCGCTTATATGACGACTAACTATAGCTTCTGTGTGCCCAGATTGTGTAAAATGTCAAAGCCATAATATTGTCAGGGGGCACTTCACTATTTCAATACGCCAATATTTGACAGACCACGAAAATAGTACTATAAAAAATAGTGCCTTATAATTTGTAGTGACTCCAGCCAATTGATACATGTTATAATCAGCAAGATCATAGAATATTTCCAGATGAACGACAGAGAGCAAAGAACAGTTAAAAAACATGATTAAGTTGCGTAACAAGCTAGAACGGATAGAATGAAATACGACCAAATACCGAAAATTCTCTGTTGCGACTATGTACAAAATCAATTCAATTATATTTTCTTATTTGACATATTTTTGAAATCCCGGAATTTTACATAAGAGTCAATGGGAGGGCGAATAAGTGGTGTGCCTCCTGTCATAACCTATAGATTTTTTCTGACATAGGTCAGAAAATAGATTGAAAAGCTAAAAACAATTTTTAGAATCGGGAATTGAGATGCACTTCAGGTTCTCCAGACCATCAAACTTACGTAATTTCAATGAAAATATCAGTTTTTTTCGTCAATATTTCATTGGGGTAGGGGTACGTTTGATTGCGCTAAGATACGAATTGAGCATACAAATTGTAAAAACTTGGGTTCTTTGTAAAGCTCATACAATAAGCAATCATTTGATATCTCGTTTTTATAACTTAAAGGCATTTTGTCAATATTTTGAAGCAACTGAAAGAAAAACTTGAACGAAAAACGAAATTTTCCAAAATTTCGATTGGTGGGTCTAAAAATGGGCCAAATTCCACAAGTACGTGCAGGTTATGCTCGTGTTAACATGTTTTATTTTAAAGAGGGGATGTATACGGAAAATGGCTTGTGTTCGAAAGTGGGCTGGTGCATGGGGGGGGGGGGGTTATTCACTTACCCTAACCCTATCCCCAACTCTAACTCTATCCCTAGTACTAACCCTTACCCATACATAAACCCTAACCCTGCTCATAAAAATATTACTGGATGTTCAGCAGGTCTGCAGGTAACACTAACCTTAGCCCTATCCCCGAACTCTGACCTAAATTTTCCATTGGTGGTGCTCTGTTTATGATCCCCAGAACGATCATCTAAACTTCAATACGTCTAGCAAAAAGAAGATCATTATACAGTATTTACAACCAAAATATATATCTTTTTAAGTAGTGCGTGTAAAACATTTTTCAATTACTAGCTCCTTAAAGATCGCTACTCCTCGAACTCCCTGTAGGTACAAAGGCACAAGATAATGTAACGGATCTCTATGAGATTGACTCATTATTGTTATTTACTCTTATAATAATGTAATTACCTATTGAATTATGTATTTATTATGTGCCTTTTATGCTTCATCATTCGTAACCACCAAAAGATATGTCCGTGAAGCCAGCAAAATGTAGTGACAGCCATTGTTTATGTGATGTGTATTGGGATAATCCAATTTGGCGCGTGTCAAACCGGACATTAGGTCGTTAAAAAAGACGTGATTTGATTGCTTGATCCGGCTGTTGACAGCGTATAAAAAGGGAACTATTGTCAACCTTCTTCAGATGTTAATCTCACTCCTTCAACTGCCAACCTGTGATTATCAATATCAGTGAGAAATTCAATACAGCCATAGGCCTGGTAAGGTTGACTTATGTAAATTAGCCATGTGCAGAATGGCAGTCAACCTTCTCTAACCCCGCCTCCTAATTCAACCTTCGGCACAGTGACCTCTATGTTTGTTCCCCTGAATCAACCTTCGATATAGTTTTGTTTACTTAGGGTAAATGATTAAATATGAAAAAGTTTGGTTGAAAGATCAATCTTCTTGTAGTTTCTAATATATTAACGTAAAGTACTTGAAATTTATCCTGACTTAAGATTTATTCAAGTTTATACCAACGCAAAGGATTCACGTCAACTATAAGTTTCGGTTGAGCCTATTTAGATCACATTACTCTATATGGCTTTTCTCACCATTCGGTGTAAAAGGGCAAAACCGTAACATTGGTGTCTAGAAGTGTCTAGAAGTGGGATTTTTCTGGAATAAATTTGCATTTGGTGGTTGAATAAAATACAACAATCAAGAGATTGGCATTAAAAAAATAAGAGAATAAGATTGAATAAAATGGATGATTCTGGAGAAATAGTTTTCCAACGTAACATTGGCAGGTTTCATGAGGAGCAAGATAAAAATGATACCCTGCCCCTGTCTGATACCTTTAATGAGAAGGTTGACTCTGTTAGGCTGATGGCTCCTGTTATAGATATGAATAATATTAAAAATTCAATAGAAACAGAATTAAAAATTCACATGAACAAGAGGCTCTCAAGAGCCTGTATCGCTCACCTGGGACCTGCAGCACTATAATTCCAAATTGATGGTCCGTCTTTGGTGGTGTATGTACATAAGAATCAGAAACTTTTTATAAAATTTAATTAAAATTGTTCAAGCAGTTTCAGAGAAGATTTTTGAATGCAGTTTCCAAACTTAAGGGACTCGGTTAATCTACGTTCCCTGCTGGCAGCTATTTAACATAAAACTTTGAAGAGGGTCACATAAGGACTATCATATCAAAATTCTACTGAAATTGTTCAAGCAGTCTCAGAGGAGAAGGTCTTTTTATGCATTTCCCACTGGGTCCAATGTTAAACTATGTTTTGCTAATGGTGGCCATGTCGGAAGACGCATCAGCACCAAAGTAACAAGCTTGGTCAAATCAAAATCTCACAAGTTTCATTTATGCAATGTTTAAATTGAATCCATTCAATGGTTTTCCATGATATCTTTGTATGCATTTCCGCATTGCTGGCAGCCATGTTGGATGATGGATCAGAACTGAAGTAACAACACTTGGTCAGATTCTCATAAGCAAAGTTTGGATTACGCAGTTCTCTAGAAGAAGATCTTTTGTTAACTTAAGTTCACAGCTGGTGACACTTGGTCAGCACCTGACAGGCATCATTCATGTCATGTTTGATTTAAATCCATTTAGCAGTTCTCTAGAATATCTTTGTGTGCATTTCGCATAGGGTCCAATGCTGTCCGCATGTAAGATGACAGATTGGCACCAAAGTAATAACACTTGGTCAGCACCTCATAAACATCATTCATGCCATGTTTGGTTCAAATCCATTCAGTGGTTCTAAAGTAAAAGTTCTTTGTATGCATTTTCCCATAGGGTCCAATGTTACAATTAAGATCCCCGCTGGCGGCCATGTTGGATGATGGATCGGCACTAAAGTAATAACACTTCGTCAGCACCTCATAAGCATCATTCATGCCAAGTTTCGATCAAATCCATTCAGTGGTTCTCAAGAAGAAGTTTTTTGTATGAATTTTCCCATTAGGTCAAATGATAAACTAAGTTCCCCGCTGGCGGCCATCTTGGAAGCGGTTGGAAAACTTGAATGTGTTCAATAAATATAGTCCTTAACATGCGGAACATTTTTGCATTTTAAACTTGACCTCTATCTCAAAGCGTTTTTGAAATATAGGACATAAAGTAAAAAATCACGAAAAATTTGACCAATAAAGGACCACAACTCATATAAAGGTACTTGGATTTTCTTCAAAATATCCATGTTGGTAGATCTTAACATGCTGAACATTTTTGCAATTTAAACTTAACCTCTATTTGTTATTTTTCAATAAAAAAATAAAAAACATCAAAATTTTGAAAATTTTACGGAAAAAGGGCAATAACTCTTAGACGGGTTGTCAGATTTTCTTCAAAATTTCAGCATGGGTAGATCTTCTCATGCTGATCTTTTTTACCCAGTCAGATTTTTGATATCTGTAAGGATTTTTGAGTTATTTGCCAAAAACTGTAATTTACCCCTATGTTCTATTTTTAGTAACGGCAGCCATGTTGTTTGACCTAAGGCAGACAAAATAACAAATTTGAAACTAAATACTCTAGTAATGATTCAGTTAAAGTTTGGTTCCATTTGACCCAGTGGTTTCAGAGGAGAAGATTTTTGAAAGTGAGCTAACGGCGGACGGACGACGGACGACGGACGCCAAGTGATGGCAAAAGCTCACCCTGGCATAGCCAGGTGAGCTAAAAACCAGCTGCATGAGATTACAAATGATTTCAAAAATTTTGAAAAGGTTGTAATTGATTCAATTAACATAGATGAAGACAAATCTTCAATAAAGAATCGCATCATGAACATTGATGATCAGGTTCAAGAGAACACTGACACAATAAACAACATCCGGAAGATGTGTGAAGACAACCATACACTCATCCAGATTGACCAAAATCCAAGTGTTGGTGTATCACTGCAAGCATTTCGACTGGAAGAGAAACTGACACCACAGAAAATCAAGACAAACAAAATACAAATAAAAATGGTTTATTTGATAATAATACACAACAACAAAATATTAATTGTAGTAATATTTTATTATAAGAATCTGTGCAAAATAGATTTCACATTCCTAGGTTAACACAAAATAACCAACAAGGTTGGTAATGTGGTTTTGAAACCTCAATTTTATGAGGGAGTGGAAGATCTTGAGTATTTTGCACAATTTGAAATTTTGGCAGAAATTAAAGGCTGGAACTATACAACAAAATCACTATACTTGGCGGGTAGTATGAAAGGGGGAGCTAGGGCCCTTTTAAATGAGTTAGACAAAGAGTCTAGAAAAGATTTTGATAGTTTAGTAAAGGTTTTAAATAACAGATATGGATCAGCTGAGAAATCAGAGCTTTGCAGAGCAAAATTACAAAATAAAATCAGGGGAAAAGAGGAATCCTTACCAGAACTGGCTCAGTCAATTGAGAAATTGGCCCGGCAAGCTTATCCAAGTGCCCGCTCTTCTTTGACAGGTGTCTTTGCCTTTGAACATTTTTATTGATGCAATTTCAGATTGTGATATGAGGTTAAAATTAAGAGAATCAAATATGAAAACAATAAATGAAGCCGAAACTTTGGCAGTTAGGTTGGAAACATTACGGTTGGCAGAGCGCCAAAAAGGTCGATTGGTTAGGCAGGCAGAAAAAAAAGAAATATCTGAAAATAAAGATGATTGTAAAGATGATATAAGGGAAGTAAAAGAGGACTTGTCTGAATTTAAAGAGTCAATTTTGACTCTTGCTAAAGAAATAAAGGGTATGGCCCAAATGCAATCACAAAACAGGTATAGGGGAGATAACCCAAATTATAAGAATGACCAGAAAAGACAATTTAATAGTTCAAATAGTCCAAATAGAAATTTTAGTAATGGTAGTAGGAGTTTTGGCCATGAAGGAGGATATTTTAGGTCTCAGAGACCAAATTTTCAAACTAATCATATCAGGGGAACCAGTGGAGGTCGAACTCGGGGGTCGGAGCCAGACCAACACCAAATGGAACCTCGTCAAATAATGTTAATGAATCCTGGACCAAAAATGAAGGTTTATTTGTAAAGGCTAAAATAAATGAAAATTGTATTGCACTTTTAGTTGATACTGGTGGAAATGTTACCATTTGAAGCAAAAAGTTTTTGTTTGAAATTGTTCCCAGTTTGATCCAGAACATAGAACCTGTAAATGTAAACCTTATAACTGCTACTGGTGAAAGCTCACCATTTATAGGACAATTAAATATTGATATTGGTCTAGGATTAAGGTTTTATCTTCATAGTGTGTTAGTAGCTGACATACCAGGAGATGGTATCCTGGGTATGGATGTTTTGAGTACCCACAACTGTGATGTTTTATTGAGTAAGAATAGGTTGAAATTACCAGGGGAGATAATTCAATGTTTTCAATTTGCCAGTAGTGCAAAAAGTTGTTATAGAATAAGTGTATAAAAGACAGTTAATGTACCTGCTAATTCGGAGATTATTATTTCTGGAGAGTCCAATAGCCCAATATTCAAGGGTTGCATAGGATTGATTGAACCACATGAAAATTTCTCAGAAAAATCTGGTCTATTGATTGCTAGAGCTGTAATTGAACCTAAGGGTTATGACATACCACTCCGTATCATAAATGTCCGAAATGAGCCGTGTATATTACATAAAGGAACTATAGTTACTGAATGTAAAAAGA
Organism: Modiolus philippinarum; assembly: GCA_002080025.1. Lineage (NCBI taxonomy): Eukaryota > Metazoa > Mollusca > Bivalvia > Mytilida > Modiolidae > Modiolus > Modiolus philippinarum. Next base: position 107,533 of record MJUU01003313.1, on the reverse strand, counting down.
TAGGTGAACAAGATATTCAATCTTTTGAGTTTGTTAATAGTGTAGATAAAAACGAGACTAACCCTAATAAAGAAAGAAAACTCCCCTCTCATGTACAAGAGTTGTACGAGTCCTGCCAAGAAGATCTAAATGAAGATCAGAAATTGAAGTTTAAGAATATTTTAATAGAATATGGTGATATTTTTTTTTTCAAAATCACCTGATGATATAGGGATTACCAATTTAATTGAGCATACTATAGAAACTGGGAATCACCCTCCTGTTAGGCAAAGGCCTAGAAGGATACCTTTAGCAAAAATGAAAGATGCCGAGGAAGAAATAAAGAAAATAGTTGAACATGATATTATAGAGCCTCTCCACTAGTCCATGGAACTCTAATATTGTTCTGGTTAAGAAATCAGATGGTAGCTTGAGGTTCTGTATAGATTTTCGTGCAGTCGATGAATGTGTGGTAAAAAATTCCCACCCTTTACCCCGTTCAGATGACAGAATTGACGCCTTATCAGGGCTAAATATTTTTCAAATGTCGATCTCAGGGCCGGATATTTTCAGATCCCCGTGTCAGTTAAAGACCGTACGAAAACAGCATTTTCCTTCCCAGGGAGAGGCTTATAGCAATTCAAGATAATGCCTATGGGTCTTTGCAATAGTGCACCTGTTTTTGAAAGATTGATGGAAAAAGTCTTGTCTGGGGCTACTTGGAGAAACTGTCTAGTATATCTTGATGATATAATTATCTATTCAAAGTCCATTGAAGAACATTTTGGCTAATTCAAAAGAAGTATTTGAGAGATTAAAATCAGCCAATTTGAAATTGAGTCCTAAAAAATGTAATTTTCTTAAGAAAGAGGTAAAATTTCTTGGTCATATTATCAGTGAAAAGAAAGTATCAACTGACCCCAGCAAAATTCAGGCTGTCAAGGACTGGCCTATTCCAAGGAATATGAAAGAAACTAGAGGTTTCTTGGGTCTTACATCGTATTATAGGAAGTTTATTTTCGGATATGCTGATACAGCAAATCAATGTACAAAATCACAGAAAAAGGTCATAAATTTGAATGGACAGAAGACTGTCAGAAATCCTATGAAACTTTAAAGAATGCCCTGATACAGGCACCAATTTTGGCATATCTTACCCAAGATGACTTGTTCATATTAGATACTGATGCTAGTAATATTGGTATGGGTGCGGTACTGTCCCAGGTACAGGAGGGGGTTGAAAAAGTAATTTGTTACTTCAGCAAGACTTTTTAGTCGAGCTGAGAGGAGATATTGTGTTACTAGAAGAGAGTTATTGGCAGTGGTTGCCTCAATAAAACATTTTCATCACTACCTATATGGTAGATATTTCAAAGTAAGAAGTGACCATGGTGCTTTAAGTTGGTTGTTTCGATTCAAAAACCCAGGACAGTTAGTCCGGTGGTTCGAGGTTTTGGCCTCATATAATTTTAAAATAGAGCAAAGGGCAGGACGCTCACATAATAATAACCCACCTGAGTCCAGAATTAAAGTTCTTTTGGGCAAGACTTGAGGCCTTAAAATTGAGTAACGAAATAATATATAGGAAATGGGAGACAGATAATGGAAAAAAAGCTATAACTTGCATGCCATCATTCCAGACAGTCTTAAAAATTTTGTACTGAACCAAATGCACAATTCTTTGACTGGAGGTCATTTGGGTGAAAAGTAAACCCTCTCAAAAATAAAGGCTCGATATTTTTGGTTTCAAATGCGGAAAAATGTCAAAAACTGGTGTGTCAAATGTGATATTTGTGCCTCCAAAAAGGCACCCTCTAAAAAACCTAGGGCTCCTATGAAGCAATATTTGGTGGGTGCACCATGGGAGAGGGTTGCACTAGATATTTTAGGTCCTCTCCAATATGGTGATAAAGGGAATAGATATTTGTTGGTAGTGCAGGACTATTTTTCAAACTGGGCGGATGCAATACCAATACGAGATGCTGATGCAACAACAATTGCAGAGAAATTTATAGAAAGAATAGTAACAATATTTGGAGTGCCTATGTCCCTCCATTCAGACCAATGGTCCAACTTTGAATCAAATGTTTTTAAAGAAATGTGTCAAATATTGGGGATACATAAGACCCACACAACTCCATACCGACAAAAGTCTGACGGCATGGTTGAAAAGGCAAATTCGACAATTGAGTCAATGTTATCAGCTTTTGTTAGTAAAAACCAGTGAGATTGGGATAAAATATATATTTCTGCTAATGCTAGCATATAGATCATCAGAACATGAAAGTTTGGGACTTTCCCCATTTACTATGATTCTAGTGAAAGATGTTAATTTATCCATTGATTTAATCCTGGTAAAGCCAGAAAATAAATATAAATTTCCATTTCATAAGTCTGTTTATGCTTATGATCTATCCAAACAGTTAGAGTCTTTACATCAATTTGCAAAAAATAAACTTAAACTGTCAAGTGACAGAATGAAAAGATATTATGACATGGGTACTAAATTACAGAAATTTGACATTGGTTCCGCAGTATGGCTGCACAATTCTCAGCGAGTTAAAGGTTTAAGTCCTAAATTACAGAACAATTGGGAAGGTCCATTCGTTGTTACGTCACAATTGAACGATATTATATTCCGAATTCAGAAAAATTCCAAAAGCAATCCCAAGGTGGTGCACCAGGACCGGTTGAAGCCCTATAGAGGAGGTAATCAACCTACTTGGTTTATAACCCTACAAAAGTGAAGTCTATCAGGCACAAGTTCTTCAACCTTGAAATATGTATTTAAAAAGTTTTATATTTTTCTTTAAAGGTCACTATCTACATTGTAGTTGTAGAGATTTTACATTTGATTAGTCTATTACATGCAAGAGACATATGGAGGAACAACATGAGTGCCGAGTGTTAGTCAGCCGGCCTGGTGCCCACAGGAATTGCACAGGAAAGTTGGAGAGAGTCAACCGCTCAACTATGACGTTTACAAGAGATTTGGAGGAGGCACAGAGGAAGTTTTTAAGCCAGAGGGAAGATATGATCATACATGAAAGAGTTTCGGTGGAGAAGTGTAAAAGGATTAAGAACAACAAGCAGAAGTCACATGGGAAGAACAAGGAAAGCAAGAGATCTCCCTTGTCTGGCCTATATTCAGACGACAACAGAGGATATAGGTCAGGGAGAGATGAACATCACAAGAGAAGGAGGGAAGGCGAAGAAGATAAAGATAGAAAGAAAGTAAGGAAGGATAGAGAAAGGAAGACAAAGAGAACAGAAAGAGAGAAAAAGACACAGAGAAAGACAGGAGAAAGGATAGACAAGAGAAGGTGAGAGAAGAGAAGGGGAAAGATCCCCATGAAGAAGCCAAAGAGAATTTGGAGAAGTTAAAAGATCTGGCTAGAGAGCTTTCAGTAACCTCGTGTGAGGAAATATCGCTTTGCGATCCGGACGAGGGTACATTTAGCGATGATGAGGAGAAAAAGAAGATGGTGGTAGAACCTGTGTCACCATTACCAAAAGCAAAAGTGTTGGAGGTCGCAAATCAGGTGGTGAAAGATACAACTGAAGTTCTTCCCATAATGGAAGAAATAAGTAAAGAACCAGAGAGTGACTCATTTACCGTTGAGATAGCACAAAAGACAGAAGGAGAGGTAGCGGTGGAGGTTTTACAGAACATTATGGAGGAGGAGAGCACGAAAGAGGAGGAAGTCATGTATGTAGCTACCCCAATAAGGCAGTTGAAACTTGAACAAATCAGAGATTCTCAAAACAGTCTGAATGTCGGAGGAGTAAAGTTTGAAACATCTGCCCGAGTGATCAACTTAGTACCCGACACTGTCCTAACAGATATGATCAGTAAGAACTCACCCGTGCAACCATACACTGTAGAAGTCAGAGCGTGCTATTTTTTGGACCGGGATCCTAAACATTTTAGTATAATTTTAAACTACTTGAGAAATGGTGGAAGGTTGAATTTTGATATGCTTCCTAGGGATATAAGACAGTTGAGAGAACTACAAGTAGAAGTCAACTTTTATGGACTGGAACATTTAGAATTAAATATTCTTAAAAGACAGCGAGATGTGCAGCAAGGAACCATGTTTTGAACATTAGGGGTGGATTTAATTAAGACTCTGTTGTTGATATATATTTTATTGTGATCGTGGATATTCGTATGGACATTGGGGGTGGATTTAACTTGTATCATGTATTTATATTATTCTACTATGCTCAAATAATGATTTATATTCTTAATTCAGCGCAGTGTGACCTGAGAGAAACCCTATGATGTCTTCAAGACTGATGTTTAAAATTACTTTGTTTTATTCTCTCTGTCCTGTATTGGCTTATTTATTCACATATAGTAGAAGGTGGCGTCTTGTACACGCTAGGGGCCTTCTTGATCTCGCTTGAGGGGGTGAATATTGTTCACCTCTAGTTGAAGACCTTCAGGCGACATCAAGATGTAGACAGGAATAAAAGCCCTGTCCTTGATAAACTGGAGTTTTCTATGTATCGTGTGCGTTTTTGTCACATGTACATTCACTCCATATCCTTTCATTTTTCCAATAGTATATCTATTTCATGTTTGGATTTTATATTTCATATTTATTTATTCTAAAGTATTATTCCCATAATATATGTGTGGATACATAAGCTCTATTATGTATATAGCCTAGAAAGAAATGAAGAAACAAGTTGTCGAAATGGACTAAGGCAAATGTTTATATATATAGAGATATTGCCTTTTGTGATATACAATTGTATGAGTCAACAAACTTTATTCTAAAGTATTACTTTGCACATTTGAGGACAAATGTTTTAACAGAGAGGGGGGGTAATGTTACGAGATAACAAGAGTAGTTTCACATATAACCTATTGATTTAAGAAGTCAGTTCATCACGGGAAACTATGTTTTCTATATTGAATCCGCCGATTTGTTTTCATTTTTCGGCGCCAGTTACGGCAAAAGTATGTCTTGAAATTTAGTATATTCGGGCCATTTGGTTGACTCATTATTGCTATTTTACTGTACTCTTATAATAATGTAATTACCTATTGAATTATGTATTTATTATGTGCCTTTAATTTATGCTTCATCATTCGTAACCACCAAAAGATATATCCGTGAAGCCAGCAGAATGCAGTGACAGCCATTGTTAATGTGATGTGTATTTGGATAATCCAATTTGGCGCGTGTTAAACCGGAAATTAGGTCGTTACAAAAGACGTGATTTGATTGGTTGATTCGGCAATTGACAGCGTATAAAAAGGGATCTATTGCCAACTTTCTTCAGATATTAATCTCACTCCTACAAGAGTAGGGCGATCAAGACATCAAAATTCAAGCAAATAATTCAAGTTCCAAACTGTGATTATCAATATGAGTGAGAAATTCAATACAGCCATAGGCCTGGTAAGGTTGACTTATGTAAATTAGCCATGTGCAGAATGGCAGTCAACCTTCTCTAACCCCGCCTCCTCGTTCAACCTTCGGCAAAGTGACCTCTATGTTTATTCCCCTGAATCAACCTTCGATACAGTTTTGTTTACTTAGAGTAAATGATTAAATATGAATGAAATAGTTTGGTTGAAAGATCAACCTTCTTGTAGTTTCTAATGTATTAACGGGTTGAAAGATCAACCTATGCAGTCAACCTTCGGCAAATCAACCTTCGATGTTTCAGTCAACCTTCCTGATGTTCTAGTCAACCTTCGTCTATTTTTGAGTCAATAGGTGGTTACGAATGATTAAATCTATATATATGTGATGCAATATATTGTTGAAATGATATCTGTTTATCAATGATGTTATGTGATTTCTATTTGAGCACATAAAATACTTGAAATTTATCCTGACTTAAGATTTATTCCACTTTATACCAACGCAAAGGATTCACGTCAACTATAAGTTTCGGTTGAGCCTATTTATATCACATTACTCTATACGGCTTTTCTCACCACTCGGTGTAAAAGGGCAAAACCGTAACAGTATGACTTGTCTCTACACTTGGGAAACTGAAAAGTAGTAGAACCGGCTATCGTTTTAAACTATTTAAAACACGTCATATATGACAGATCCAACAATTAAACTTTAAGTTTTGAAATTTTGAAATGCTGTAAATTTCCATTATATACAAATATACAAATATCGGATCAAATACTAAACTTAATTCATATAATTACTTTAAAAATGTATATGACGACATATTTTGACACAAAATAGAGTACTTATAAGTTTTGTACAACAGGTAAACACTTTTTATTTATATGCAAGAGTTTGTCGGGATGTCAGTGACATTTGCGATATTTTGAGTCATTATATCTAAACTGTGTTTTAATATAGCTCATGCATTGTTTACGACAATTAATTGGCATATATGCCGATATCATTTCAATATCTGACAGATAAAAAGATCGCACAATAATTATTGAAAAATCTGAAATGCCGAATATTCCCATTTTACTCCAAAATCTTGATAAATATCGAGTTTAGGTCTGTAAATATAATTTTTTTATGCAATGTTTAAATGTAAAATATAAAGTGTTTTAAAAAATGTACATGCGGATATAGACGAAAATGTCAATTTACAAAAAATAAAGTATTATTGGTGTTATTTTTTGCTTAAAATCTAACTTATAAAGTTTATTCTCACTTTTATTGAATATATACTATCCATTGATACTCGTAGTTATTCACAAGGAATTTAAAAAAAATAATAATTAAGGGTTAAATGTAGAAAAAACACACGTTTTAAGCTTAAAATGCTGTATAAGTGAAGTAAAAAAGAAGTAACAGTTAATTTAGTTTCTACATACGCGCATTTCAAAAACTTATGTCTTTTCATAAGGTTTGATTCCTTCGGTGGATTTATTTAATTTGCTGACCATTGATTTTATTTCATCATAAAACTACACAAACATACCCAAAGCTTACAGTATCCGTGCGTGCGACGTTGCAAACCACCGTGCGTTAACCAAACAAGATAACTAATCATCTTTTTAAAAATTTTTATACATTCCTTCATAGCCAAGAGAAGGTAGAAATGTAAGAATTAGAGATGACCGATGTTCTTGATGATAAAACTCCTACAAATTCTCTAAAGCAGACGATTTCAGACAAATCGAAGAAACTTAAGCCACTTGTGTTTTTTTTTTCGTACAAAATTTAAAACAAATTCATTAAAAGTGGCAACAATCGCTACAAACTCCATTTTTTCTGCGCTTCAGTGAAATTCACTTGCTAAATGTTGAGCAATGCTACATTTCCATGCATCTTCGCTTATGGTCATTGTTGGGGATCGTCAACAAACATAAGCATATGCATGTATGCACGGAAATTTCTGGAAGGAGACTTCAGCTTAAAATCGGCAGTTATTCTTTGTAATTAAACCTTTATTGTAAAACAGTTGAATATAGTAAATTTAGGCTATATTCAATGGTGCTGTTCGGTAAGAGCGCTTGAATAAAAAGGTGTCCGTCATGCACTCCTGTTTATTTCATTCACGTCATTCATGAAACTTAATGTGTGGATTTCGTTTTTGTTGTTACAAGTATCGGCTGTGCTTCAATTGATAATGAATTTCGGTTTTCAGAATTGAAATCATTCCTTTTATTTGTTTTCTATACATATTCTGTTAAACCTAAAAGTTACATTTCTTAACTAAATAAATTCAATGAAAACTAATGAGTTTCTCCATTGTGAAAATGTCTGTCCGAGGTTATTCATATGTTACTATCAGTAAGATTTATTTGAGTTATTTGAGTTGCTATAATGACTGACTGTTATAAGTTAAAGTAGGATACTTCTAGATGTGAAAAAGGGGGTAACAGGAAACATCTACAATGGCTAAAAATTACAATCAAATGCCAAAATCTGCAGGGGAACTACGCAGGAAAAACACAAACAAGACAAAAGACAAACGTAATCGGGAAAGCCAGTGGTAGGGTTAAACCGGTTTATGGTTAACCAGACCTCCCCTTTATCTGTCCTGTTTCCCTATAGTATAATAAACAAACGATTAAAACCCAATACAGGAAGACTACTAACTTCATGACCACAATCTTGAAAGGAAAGAACATGACATTACGTAATTTTGAAAGATGGGTGAAGGGGTGCTCGCCGCTAAAGCGTCGGCTTGCTCAAGAGGCCTTGTCTGCAGGTAAAACACTGTCCCACTACGGAAGAAAAATCAAACTCAAAACTTCCCGAAGGCTTTGGTCATTTCAGTAGACATCGGCAGTATCAATGAGAGGCCAGTAAGTGTGTAAAATTTTATGTCACTATATCTCAAAGCTAATTTTACGGATGCAAGCAGAGTATCTTGTCGATATATATTATAACGTAAAGAATGTAAGTCACGTCCCAGCTTTTTCTGGATCATTACACAGTTGTTGGCATTTTTAACAACATTTTCGTAAAAACGACGATAAGAAATGCCCATAGTAATCGGCTGTTTGTGAGTAACGCCATATTTAGATATCAAATCTTCATATCTAATATTAAACTTCTTAAAAGTATTCAACAATTTATGAAATCTGTAACCCTGTTGTTTGGCTGTAAAAGTAATTGTCGAGAGTAGAACAAACGCGTGACAATCGTACTAGTTGAGAAATATAAACCCTGTAGGATGGAGCTAGAGGAATGTCCCAAGGAAAGGGAAATTAGTAATAATGAAATCAAAATCATCCCCTTTATCATATATTTTTGAACATTTTTATGACTGCTCGAGAAGAGTGGTAATAACAGTATGATCAGTTATGGACAGGAACTGTTCTAAAACAGTCATCGTGTAGAAATGTTCTAAAAACGGACATGTTCAGGAACAGTCCTTGTATAGGTCATAACCTGTTTTTAAAGCAGTCATGTTCAGGGGTTGTTCTAAAAGCAGTCAGTCAATGGAATAGTTACTGGTCCGAAAACTTGTGGAGGACAGCTTGTCACTGGAGTTCTTACTGCTCCTATTCTTACTATGTAACCAGCTGGGACGATTTTTACCTGACTGGCTGGAGCGGGTCTTTTTGTAGGCTTACTGGTCAGTTTCTTCTTTGCTGAAGCTGCACCATAATTGTCGTCTCTATCACCGAATCTTTAAATTTGGCAACCCTCTTCTGTGTGGACCTCAACAGTATACTTCGGCTTGTAAGAATATCTCTGAAACATACAGATCTCGATTAATAAGACTGAACACAATTTGTCAATTAAATTTACTAAACAAAGCTCAATCTGTCTATGGCAAAGATTTTAATTATTTTTTACTTATTTGTTCATTTATATTTTAATTATTTGTGATATTTTGTGAGGGGTGACAGGTCAGTCATTTTTCTCAAATAACTAAATACCGAGGTTACTGTGAATTTACTTTCTGCATATGCGCATTTCGACAAGTTATGTCTCTTCAGTGCAGATAAAATCTAAACGTTTGGAAGACCATATACTCAAAGTTATTAAAAAACTAATTTCTTCTTTTTTTGAAGAATGTGCTTTTCCTTCACGTTTTATATAATGTATATTCTTTCGTTAGATTTGATATTTCATCACATCTGTTATTTTTTTTTATTTTATTTTTTTATTTTCGGGCCGAATATGCTCCCAAACATTTTCAAGAGCTCATCAAAGATTGAAGTGAATTTACCAAAGGGTTGTCAAGTATAAGAGAACAACATATGAACCGAACGAACAGATGGTCGGACATTCGGGTATTTTAATATGTTTATCTCCGTGCAAATGCGATTCCCCAAAACTACTAGCAACAGCACCTGAAGTTTTGTGGTTATCCAAACTGTTGTACACGCGACTGCATTAGAATTTGTCTTTTCGTATTCGCTGTGTGCTGTACCTTTTTTCAATTAATATGTCAACCTCCGAAGCTTCTTTGCAATTTTATTAAGTTTTATGAAAATAAATGAATGTGTATTTGTAGAGACTTTGTCTCATGTGCATTTACTCCATATCCTTTCATTCACCATTAATCTGTCCTGTTCCTTCCGTCCATGGCTTTAGATTTCAAGAGAAGTTGTCCCCAATGTGTATCATTTGGATACATAAAAGCATTTAACTTTGAACCTTTTCAATCGGGGGGGGGGGGGGGGGGGGGGTACTTGGTATATTTTTGGGTAGGGATGTGGCAAATCGATCTCGAAAACAAGCCCCTAATTTTCATACTCACGTACGTAAAACATACCCCAAATCCTCGAGCCCGAATCTATGTAATTAACAACACGAATTTAAGGACCCCAATGTTAAAAAAAACATTGTTTCACCATGAAAATTATAAAAAGTCAAAGCATGAAGTACGTGAAATATACATGTAAAGAAAAAAATACACAGGAATCCTGTTGTATCATAAATAATTGCCTTTTTTTGCTTTTTGGGTGCTAAAATTTATATAAATTCCCCCCGGGGTTTTAATAAAGATAATGATGGATTTTAAGGGCCATTTTAAGGGAAAATGTGCTGAATTTTAAAATATCTTTCGATATTTTCAACTCATGTTGTTGGTTATACTTTTTTATATTCATAATTCTCCAGGAAATTATTTCCAATTATCATATTTATTTTTGCTTTACCCATAACACAGGGACTTGCTCCCGGCCTAGAAAAAAATGTTTACTATCAAATATGAATCTCGGAGAATTTTTGATAGTAAACATTTTTTTTCTAGGCCGGGAGCAAGTCCCTGTGCCCATCATTGTATTCTTGCACATAATGTACATATAACAAATTCAAAAGTCAATAAATAATTACATTTCAATATAATCCAAAGTCATCTCACAAGTGTATTCCAATTATCTGAAGGAAGTGTATAAATGCATAGAGGTAATTAAAATCAAACTTTATTTTTACGGCGGAAACTTATTAATGAAATATGACCCGTTTCATAAGATTTACGCAGCAGTTTACACGTGCGATTATATTAGAAGGCACCGATTACAATCAGATCTGTGTATTTCGATTACAGCACTGTGGTTGGTGATTAGCATTATTTTTTCACATGGTTCAAGTTCTCTTTTAAAATCTTGGTATATCAGAAATGCTACAAAGATAACCCGACATTACTTGTACAATGGATTTATATTGTGTATCGGTTATATTGGTCTGGATATTCAAGTTGACCGTTGGGGATCGGAATTCACAGGTAAAACATAATAATTTATCTACACATAAAAGTGTTTTTTGGATCTTCAAGTGCTTTGATTTTATACTGCAAATAGCGATACTTCGATCCTGAGCGGTCCTGTACCTAGATTACCGGGCTAGATTAGGACTATAAGGACTATATTTGGGGGTTCAAAAACTAAGTTTTCAATTTTGTCATTTTGGGGAATAATATTTCTGGGATATTTTTCTGGGGGGGGANACATGTAGTAATTACCTATATGTTTGTGGGGTCACTCTTTTAGCCAATTATTTTGGCGGTTGGAGAAAGTCAGTACTATCTTTGTGGGGGATATTCTTTTCCTATGGACCAGCCAAAGAACAGATGATGATGAAGAGGACACACACCCCAACTCGGGAACAATCGAGGTAATGTAGCTTTCAAAAATTCTTTCTTTGATAAAAAATAACATAAAATTAAAACTGCGTCAAGTTCATGTAGTTTTGAAGGAGCGCCGGCAAAAGAAATCGGTTAATGAAAGAGGTATTCGGAGCTGCCATTTTTATATTATGATCATATTCGCAAAGTGTTTGCACTAAAAATCAAAATGTTCGAGAAATTGGTTCCTAACCGTGGAATGTCGAGAAATTGGTTCCTAACCGTGGAAGCGATCTTTAAATCCAAAAGAAGAAATACAGTACTGTATTGTAGACTGAATGAATCAGAAAGCATTATGTTCTTATCAAAGCAAGATTCTCAAACAACTAGTACTCCGGCACAGTTCTTTTACAAAACAGCGAGTCCAAAAGGATCGGGCTGTTCAGGAATGCCCTGGGGATGCAACCCTTGTTTCATTACATAACTGAAATTTCATGCAGAATTATAACAAAAATGGCATAATTTTACCAAAACAACCTCAAACCTCTTTTTCCAATTGATTGACCTCCTTCTCTTACCCTTTAAGAGGCTGGAATTGCCAGTGCTATGATTTTCTTGAGAACTTTTCTCATTCATGAATGCCCTTTGCTTTTCTAAAACAACAACTTTGTTCTCCCTTATGATATGTTATAAGGTCTTATAATCTTTACGGATTTGACATTTTCCGATGAGGTGACCTTGTTTCGAAAAATGGAAGCATTTAAGAAGTAGGAAAAATGATGGACAGAAAAAGAAAATGGGAAAACACCACAAGTGGGAAGTGAAAAAAAACGACACAAAAAATGCGGGAACAAGGAAATAGGTTAAAGAATGCGGGATATGGGGAAAATGGCCAAACTGTAGGAAATTGGAGAACAGAACCCGCGTGTCACCTCCTGCTTGCTAATATATTTCTGTTGTATTATTACAATGCAGTTATTATATAATATCTGACTGACTATAAGCATGATAAGAAAACTTATACCGACTGAGGTAAGTATGGAGAGCATCTCGTACAATTATATGAAATGTCAAAGATATCGTAATGTTCGTCAAAGTTCTTTAAACTTGCACGTACTGTAAGAACGTACGAGCTGACCTTATCGCAATTGAACTTTCATCTTCGAATGGTCACAATAGGGATGTTTTTTTTTCCTTTTCCGAAATTTTGCTTTTTATAACTTTTTCGTTTCACTGGAGTGAAAATATTTACAAACATAAACAAGCTACCTTTTTTTCTGGTTCACGCATAAAAGTTTTTAACGTTTTGGCGTCAAATTCAACGCTTCCGCCATGTTTTATGTAAAGATCTCGAATCACGCTTACTAAGTATTAAAAAAGGTCAATCACTTCTCGGTTGTATCCAAATGAGACCAAATTTCAAGACTTTTGGAGTATGGGCAAAACGGTACTTATAACCCCAATGCCACGTCACAATCGTCACAGTCTTTAATTACATGTAATTGTGTTCTCTGTTGAAATTCTGTTCTTTAAAGTGTTGAGATTCTATTCAGTAAAAAGGAGCAAATAGAATGAAAAGATATTCAAGATAAAAATCCCTGTAAAAAATTAAGGAGTCTCCGTGGTATTATTCTGCCATTTTCTATCCAAACATGTTCATTTAGGTTTCATGCATCTTGAAATGTAACATCATAACATTATTAAAATCTAGGGAAGTTACAAAGTATTTGTAATAAATTATTTCTGACGCTTTTACATCTTTTCATTGAAAAAGGTGTACTTATAAAAGAGCCATTAATGCGATCTTGGATTTTGAGGAAATCAGAAACTTTGTAAGGGAGATAATTTGATCAAAGATTACATATACATCCAAACAATTTTTTGTTACCCTACCCAAAATTTGTTTAAACGTCCATTTTTTTTTCAATAATAAAAGTCAAATTGAAAAAAAAAGTTTTTTTAAAAAGGTGTGATACAGTACTAGCCATGCGATAAAGGGTATGCGATAGTGTGAATACAGAATGAACGCCATGCATGCACTGTATCAGATATTCAAATCGTCTGCATTCTCTACTAAGCATATGATAAATAAATAGGTATCACTACAAAAATCAACGTTAAAAAGTTAACCTAAAAACAAAATTGGAATTTTTCTTTGTTTTTGTTTCATAAAAAATTTTTCAAATCATATGAGCTAGAAAACACGTCGGTCTTCAGAAAAATATTAAGGCACCTCTTGTTTCCCGTCATTTATCGCATCAGTTCTGCTTGCCAACTTTCTTAATACATTTTACAGAATATATTAACACTTTACAGATCTGTAGATTAACAATGATTCAGTGCATAAGTAGGTAACTTCCGGTTATGAATGAAAATTGTTGTGTTTTTGCTTCTTTAATTTCTATTGTCTTGAGGCAGGAACCGCTATCTGCAGCTGAATGGGCAACAATCCATCAAAGCCACAGTGATGTAGCGCTTTTTGCAAGTACGGGGTTTTATGGAGGCATTATACATTTCTCTGTATATTCTCCATTCAGATCGATTTCACGACCCTTATCAAATAGATAATACACCGGTGGTTCCCGCCTTTGAAAAAAAAAGGCTCAAAAGGGTTCCATAAAAGGGCGTTTCAGACATTTATATGTCATTTTGTGTCTTAATTCTGGACGAAATCTGAAAATGTCCTGAAAAACGGGGTTTTTATCCCTAGGCACTCTTTGCAACTGCTATTTAGCAATGATTCTTAGTGCTGTATTCATGAAGAATCCTAGTCAGATGTCCTGATTCCTGTTTGCTATCATGAAGACGATGTAACGAAGGATTTCACAATCTGAGTGTTACTTTAAAGTTCATATTTACTAAGCAACAAATCAGATGGAGTTCCAGAAAAAGGGACTTGCAGGAGAATTTTGTCATTCTTAAAAAATTTTTGTTGAAATACTGCACGAAGTTTATAACTTTTCCAGAAAAAGTTGATTTAAACCCCAACACCTCTTGTATCCGCCAATGCACACCAAATATTGGTGTTTCGTACTAAAAACTGGAAAATATATCAGTATATGTCCAATTCAAAGATGTACAGAAGTCTACCGCTAATGACTGTCCGGAACAATCGTAGCTACTACACTAAAACATAAACTATAAACATTGTGAGTAAACAAAGCTCACTTATGTATACCCCCGCTCCCCCATTAGACTCCAAAGTTAAAAAATTCAACAACAAAAAATCAAGTCATTCCAAGAAATTCTTAACCATAATATCAGAAGTATCCACCTCCTGGGCGAATTTTCCGGTCAATTAACTTGCCATGATTAGGAAATAGAACGTTGCCATAGGAACATGAATTTTCTGTAGTAACCACCAGTCAGTTAATGGTCCGGATAAATAGCACCGCGAGTGGGCATGGGCATTTTAGCCCTTGGTTTTCTTGTCAAGCAAACCAAATTTTTAAATAGCTGGTTCACAATGGCAATATCCACTGGACATTCTTTGAAAGTTTCATTGAATTGCACCAAGTGGTTTAGGAAGATTTGTCGCAATAAAGTTTGTACCCCTTTGGCGGACGAAATAACGAACAAACGGACGGACGGACGGACGAATTGACACCATGATCACTATATACCGCCCGCTAAAGCGGGGGTATAAAATATACAAAATACCCAAATTGCATAATAAACGGTACATTCTACGTATGCGCATAAAAATAATCCTTCCTAAATTGTTTACCGGAAGTAATGGTACGAGGTCATATAATTCTAGTTATGCTATCAACATCAGATTCTAATGCAGCATTTATATTAAAGTGGTTTTGATTAATCAAAACTGACTGTCAATTCCACCATCTACACAACTGGGACAGAGTGGATTCCCTGTCTTGTCTGGTTCCTGATAAGGCATTTAAAACACAAGTCAAAATAGATCATGAAATCGATTAATTGCATTAGAATCGCAACAACAGTACATTATTTGAAAACCCGAGAGCATCAGTCTGGATTTTACGGTTAAAATAGCCGTTTACAGGCTCCGCTGCGTCTCCCGTTAACGGCATTTTGACCCTCAAACCTACGATTGGTGCCTTCGGGTATTCAAATATGTACTATTATTGCTTAAGGAGGTTTGCTCCTCATGTTTTGGGATTTCTGTCAGATTTTCGGAATCCTCTGGTTTTATCCATATAAAAGCATTAAAGTTTTTTTTTACCATGGACGCCCTGATTTCTCTCCATAATTTCATTTTATACATCTTTGTGAGCATTCTATAAAAAATTCATTAAATTCTATTTATTCTGTCACATACATTTATGGTCAAAACTTAGCTTATGATAATCCTATGAAAATTTCAGAGGGGTTCAGTTTCCCGTCAAATTTTCAATCACTTATATCTCAAAAACAAGACCATCAACCTATATTTTTTTTTTCATTTACATTACTTCTTTTTTAATTTTCTTACAAAAAATCACATTTATTTGAAATCTTATTCACTTTGAAATGGAGTAGCGAAGCCCCTTAAGTATACTGAAAAACATGTAATGGATTTACTGTAAATTCCACATAGTTGCAGACATCCTGCTTTTATTAGCTAGGCTATGGAATAGCCTAGCCATATAGATAGTTCTTGGGGGGGGGGGGGGGGGGGG